>JAHWFP010234896.1:209560-222781 GCA_023313725.1 Lithobius niger
GTTGGCGAGGGACAGCAGGCAGCGAAGGATGAAGGTCCAAAGGAGCTGCGATGAATGTCGACAAGAGACAGTAGTTGCGAAAGACGAAAGAAGGAGCTGTGCAGTCAAAGGGCTGTGATACAGGCTGCAAGTTTGAAAGAGCTGTAACGATGGTTGGTGAGGGGCAGCAGGCTTTAATGGACAAAGGTAAGCAGCAGCCAATGATGTTTAGTGATGAGCGGCTGAGTGGCGGTAGCGATGTGTGGTGTACAGGAAAACTGCGACGAAACTCGGCGAGGTGTTAACAGGACGTGACGGGTTAGGTTGGCAGAGCTGCGAGTGATGGTCGGTGGGTTGGCAGATCTCCTAATAACGGTTGTGAGGGACAGAGGGCAGCAAAGACGATGTCATGGACCCAGAAGCAGAATATTTTCAGCCGGTCTGCGACAAGCTTTATGCAAACTAAAAACGGTCTGCGGGAAGAGGGAGGTGTCTGCAGGTGGCAGGAAGGGTGTGAAAGTGGAATTTTGCATTGTGCAAAATTTTGAGTGAGGTTCATTTGGGTTCATGAACAATTTTCTTGCAAGAACTTTTTTTCTAGACCTTTGTAGGTTGTTTTTGCTAAATAATTTGAGCACGACCACACCTATCGTCATGACAATAGCACCATTCAAAAGCTCTCAAAAAAACGGTTAAAATGGTGTATTTGAACGTCAAAATCGGCCAATTTTGGGGAAAATTATCTCAAAAAGAAGACCAGGAAAGAAAAAGTATAGGATAAATCTTACTGGAATTCTACCAGCCATACTGCGACCTAGCGTCGCGCTTCGCTCTGATCCTGCTACAGGGGTCATGGCGGGTTGCAATTCTCACTGGTAGAGGGATGACAGCTGCAGTCATAGGTGCAGCAGTCTGAAATGGTCGGTGACAAGTCTGAATGGCGGTTCGGAAAGCTTGTGACGACAGTCGGCCAGGTAGCAGGGGGCCGCAGGCGAGGGCTTGCAGTTGCAGGGTCACGAAAACAATTGGTGAAGGGTCACAAGCAGCGAGGAGTGAAGGTTGAAGCAGCAGCGAAGGCTGGTGAAGGACAGCAGGCTTGACGAGGCTGGGGCAAGACGATGCTGGCAAATTCCGTGGACAGACGTAAACAGTGGAAAGCAGATGGTCTTGAGTGTAGAATACAACCAATTCTATGAAGTGAGTTCAATCGTGTCCCAGAGTATCACTGGTTGCGTGGATGCATCCACCATGAAGGTGAAGAAGCGAAGGATGTGTGAACGCCATCTTGGCATCTTTCAAGCGAAGGATTTTCTTTCGAAGACGGATCTATTTTCGAGCGAAGGATCTTCTATCGGGCGAAGGATCTTCTTTCAAGGAAGGATCTTCTATCGGGGAAAGGATCTTTCAAGCGAAGGAACATCATTCGGCGATGGATGCTGAATCATGGTAGAGAGAGAGAAGCAACCATCTTGGACGGGAGCATGAGGGAAAAACATGGCGGCCGCCACGGGCCGAATGCTTTTATAGGAGGGCTGTACAGCTGGCTGGGTCTAGAGACCAACATACAACGAAAAAAACCTCAAGAGGGATAGACAGCATCCGGGAACTGAATGCAAGAAATCTACAATTAGAATTTTTCGTGCCAGCAATTAGAAACAAAAATTCTCACACTGAATGCAACTCGTGCGTTTATGAAATTGATAATTCGTGTGTTTTAGTGCTCAACTTCTTTCCGGCAACTTTACCTCGATCTTCAGTCGTGGGAAGTTTAATAATGGAAAGGCGTTTCGTGCTAAAACACACAAATTAGGCTGGCTGCACACCAACTGCGACAATTGGTCTCACGACAGAACATTTTGTCGCAACCTGTCTCATCTTGCTGCACACGTCTCCACAACCATAGCAATGAGTTGAGCACCACACATCTGTTTCAACGTTGTCGCGAGACGTCTCTAGGCGCCTCACGACAACAACGTGAAGTTCCTCATATTTTTTTCTAGCGGCCAAACATATCGAAAGAGTTTGATCTGCGCACGCGCCACGTTCAAATCGCATGGTTTATGTCATATATTTTTTTATTTATGAACATTTTGTCTATTTGGGGGGAGGAGGGGGGAAGGTTGAATATGTTTTTAAGTACTGATTTGAGAACTTTACGGACTTGTCCACTGCTCCAAGATGTGAATATTAAAAATGTGCCCAGATCAATGGTTTAGACAGTGATTTTCTCATACAAATTAATGAAATTAAAGTAAAAACAAAACAAAATATTATTTTATAAAATAAAATAAGGCTGTCCAAACGCGAATTTTACTATACTGTACAAAGAAGTGGAAACAAATAACCAGTTGTAATATCAATTACAATTACCGTATTCGTTTTGCCCTTGTCATAACCTGTTTGTTGTTTTTATACCAGTAAACACCTAACCTAAACAAACGAAAAGGCAGGATTTCGCGCGTAGGATTGCTTGTTGCGCAAAAAAATGTTTCTGGTGTCTCTCTACCAGATGCAACGTCTCACGACACAAGACCAAATGTCGCATTTGATGTGCGGCCAGTCTTATCCGTTTCATAAAAGCGCTCGGAGTATTAATAGCCGGTAAAAGTTAATTCGTAGGAAGCACATTTCAAGGAAACTACGTATATTACACTTTACCCAAAAATTGACCTATACACTTTACACAAAAATTAAAACTATAAAAGTCCACTTGAATTTTCGGTGAAATTCTGCAGCAGAGTTTGCGCGTAGTGACCCGTTCACCAGCTTAACGAGCACAAAATCAAAGTTCCTACTGACGATAACATACCTGGAGCATTCACCACTGACCCGTGCCTGCTCTACTCGCCACATTCTGTCGAACTTGGTGCGAAGTTCAGGCCATACCAAAATATCAATAGAGTATATGCAGGGCTGGAGATGTTTGGCTGGGGAAAACAACTTTTTTTTGAAGCTATTGGATGTCAAGGGATTCAAGGGTATGAAGATATGTAGGCCTATCTAAAGGTATTTGAAGTCAAACTTCCCACACTATTGGGTGTTTTTTTTTTTTTTTTTGCTATTGAGAGCAATGCCATAACGTGGGTAAATTTTGTGTTTCATTCTGATGTACTCTGATACAAAAAAGTAGCTGACGTCTCGTCTCTCCACCAATATACACAGCCTCACAGCTTCCGCATGACACACAGTATAACACTTTGGGGGGGAGGGGGGGGGGAGAATGACGAGGAGGTGGGGAGTGACCTACAGTCGGGAGCTCGCACCAGTCTGTGGAAGGGGAGGCGACAAGCTGTGTAGTCGCTCCTGGTTGAGTATGAATGAGAAACCGAAGGGGGCCTCGGCCGGGGCGGGGGGGGTTTAGGACTTGCTTTTTTTCTCGAGTTCAACAACTTTTTTATCCGGTGAAACTGAGCGATGGCCACCAATTGTTTCGTACGACACGTCAGAGCCCTTTTTCGAAGCCTCCCCACGCACTTATGCTTCAAACGTTATACAGGATGGCATTTAAAAAAAAAACTATAGCCAGAAAGGGCACAAACATTTAAAACTAACAACGTTTCAGAGTTAAATCTACTCTTGTCATCAGGTTTGTATAAAACTAAGTCGTAGCACAAACTGTCTTGTCACACCCAGCATATAAATTGCAGAAACCATAAAATACATTTTTTTTTGTTAAAGAATAAAACCCTCATCAGCATATCTTATCAGAAAAGGCAAATGCAGGAGGTGAAACAGTAAACTGCGTCCTTCCACCTGGTTTGCGGTTTCACCTGCCGTATTTGCCTTTTCTGACAGGAAATGCTGGCGAGGGTTTTATTCTTTAAAAAAAAATGTATTTTACGGTTTCAGCAATTTATATGCTGGGTGTGAACACGGTAGTTTGTACTAAAACTTAGTGTTATACAACCCTGATGACGGAGCAGATATAACTCCAAAACGCTGTGAATTTTTAATGTTGGTGCACTTTCTGGCTACATTTTTTATTTGCACAGGTGCCGTTAGTTGTCAATACAGGATGCAGAAAAACTGCACTTGGAAAAAGAACATCATTTTGGCAGTGAGCTTTAAAAACAGTCCTTTCCTCCATTTAGGCAAGGTACTGCGATTGCGCCTTCAGGCATATTATGGATACCCCATGGGGTATTCTTTTGTTTCCCTGCCCTTGCTGAGTTTGTTATGAGGTTTGTCGACGAGCAGACTGTAAACAGGCACCAACCAGACTGATTTCAACAAGCTAAATAGCAGAAACGACTACTTATTCTACTGACTGTTAGGGCACCCCATTTAGGCTGGAATTTGATCCATCGAGAGCAGCTCGATTTCAATTGCAAGCAAGTTCCCAGAATTGCCTTTCTGGAAGAGGTATGTTGATGATGTTATCACTGTGTCCGAAAGGAACAGAAGGCAGACATATTTCAACACCTAACTCTTGGAACCCAAAATCTGAAGTTCACACAGGAAGTTGAATAGGGAAGATCCCTTACAACCCTTCCGAACGTCAATCCAGTAGCAGTCGTCACTTGGCCAGAAGACCTTACAAACCACTCGCCATTTCACAATTTTTACTCGCCACATACCAAATACGTCTTGTATGATGAAAGGTTTCTCTAATTTATGCATAACAAAATTGTGCAAACTCTAGTATTAATGCAGAAAATCCAGTTATATAGCCCTTATAAATGTGAGCATAATGCCGCAAACCATTCGTCTCTAACTTATACGGTTCCAGAGATACCCCTTTTTTAGTGGCATGCTCTGTAGCTAGTCGCCGATTTGGCAAGTAAGGCTAAATTCCAAGTCGCCAACTGTTGATTTCCACTCGCCAAATGGCGAGTGGCGACCGACATTGGGAAGGGTTAATCCCTTACATTACTCGTAACGCTGACCAGAAACGATTAGCAAGTGGAATATGAACCCTTCCAGAAACTGACACAATGTGGGTAAGGCTATCACTCTTTATCTCTTGCCACCCAAAAGCCCAACTAGTGTTGGGCGGTACCCGAAATTTTTGTGACGGTGCCGGTACCAGCCTAGGTACCGCGGTACTCAGTATTTAACGGTTCTTAAAATTTAGTAGTACTTCCTTCGGTACCTCCGGTACCAACGGTATTTTTTTTAAGTAGCTTTATCAAACTAATTACGGTTGGAAATGGAATCATCAATTTCATTTACGTTTCCCCTCCAAAACTGTACATAAAAAATAATCACCAAGTAGGCTACTGAACTTTGAACTCAATTTTATTTTTCTGTAGGTTCTTACGCTGGTTGTAGCATCAGTTACACAAATTGGGCTCCACTCTTGTGCATTGTTTAGAGTTCCAATTTTACCATTGTTGATCGTTAACTGATTATTACACAGTTTTGAGCCCTACAACACAAGGACTGACTGAACTATTGTTATAATTTTAGCACCTTTTTTCATATTAAAACAATACCGGTATTTTAACAATGCACGGCATTTGGTACCGTTGTATTTTGGTACCGTGAGAACCGGTATACCGCCAACACTAAGCCCAACTATGTTGAATTCTCACTAATGAGACTAATCAGGCCCCCCCCCCCCCCATTGGACCGCACTCCCCTCTTCCCAACCTTGCGACAGGCTGGTGCAAGCCCCCCACTGCACTCAGCCTTCCACTTCCTTGTTGTTCCTCCCAAAAAGGTGTTGTACACTGCGTGCCATGCGGATGTGAGTCGTTTGTATGGTGAGAACAGACGTTCGCTACTTGTTTGCGTCTGAGAACATCAGAACGATATACGTAAAGGTGACCAGTATAATGGCATTGCTCTCCATAACAAAAATCGAAAACACCCACAGTTATTGCATGGGAAGACACCTCTGTTGTGTTGACTTCAAACTGCTTTAAAGACACATCTTCGTGAACCAGAATCCACCATCCGAATATTTCAAAAAACAGGTGTTTCCCTGATGAACACATCTAACCCTGCTTAAGCTTCTGTAGATAGTTTGGTAATGCCAGCACTTAGTGCAAAGTTAGACAGGAAGTGAAGGAGAACAGGGATGGGAAATATAGATCAGTGGTAATGGCGCAAAAGTTAAATCAAAGTGCTCCAGATATGTAATCGTCAGTAAGAACGTTGTTTTTTTGCTGCTGAAGAAGGTGAAGAGGTCATTACATGCACACTCTGTTGAAGAACTTCACCACCCCTAAAGCAGAATTTTCTGCCACTGTCTGCGACACCAATTGTCAGGGAAAAATTGTCTGCAGCTAACCTTCGTATGGCTACTTGCATATTTATTGGTTTTTACTGAATAACTTTGCAGTGCTTTATTTTATTGATCTGGCTGCTCCACCAACGGAAAGGTCTCGTCAAGACGATTAAAATGGTGTATTGGAATGTCCGAATCGATAAAAAATTGGCAAACTGCAGAAATTTGGTCAAAATGGCACGTTTTGTCTGCGACTGTGCCAGATTATCTGCGACATAGTCGCACGTCGCACCCCTTTTTGCCTTCGGGTTCACCACAAATTCAAGTTGACCTTTAGAGTCCAATTTTTGTGGTAAAGTATACCGTAGTTTCCTTGAAATGTGCGCTAATAACGACAGTAAACAATGCTTGCTAGTTTCTTCGTAGAGGAACGTTCGAAACAGCACATGGGTGAGCGATGAAGGTACATTTTTAACTGGACACTCTAGCTTTAAAATTACGTCCAGTGTAGCGACAACGGTCACCACGGTAAACAAGTAAAATTCAAATTTTACTGTCACGGGACCGAGTCCTGTAACTATGTGCAATCATTTTTGCATACTGAGAACGAGATGTACACTTAAGCTCTGAAGTTCTTACTGAAGATTGTGTGTTTAAACGTATTTTGGAATCCATATTTACAATACTGTTTTCTATTTCAGCCAAGAACGAAGGCATAGGTGGCTGTGATGTATTCACCAAGGAAAGTCCTGTTCCAAAAGTCGTTTTTTTTGCTAAAGTCAAATTAGTTTTACTAACTAACGTGTTGGCGAAATCTGACAGGTTCGGTGGCGATAGCGCTTTACAGTGATCTGCGTCTAGGCAAGTTTTAAATTGCAGTTGCAGACTATGTTCACATGGAACAGCACACTGACAAGGAGAATGTCTACATTTAGTGGTACATATCTGAGCACCTTCAAATGGCTTTTGTAGCAACTTAGTGCTCTCTGGTAACTGGACAATGGTCACGGCATCATCAGAATCATTAGGTCGATGGGTGCCGGGATGAGCAGTAGAAGAACTGTTACCTTCAACACTTTTCTCTAGTATAGGCCTACTAGTTGAATTACACGAAGGCACATCAGACAAGTCAGTTGTTATTTTTGATGACTTAGTGTCACAGGATTCACTGAACATTCCAATTTTCGGAATAGGCCTATCTCGGAAATCAAGATCCCTAGCACTTTTACCTAATTTAGAATCGAATGATTTATCTAGTGTTTCTTCACTGGAACAACTTGGTTCAGTAACGATATAAAACTCTTTATTACTTGTTTCACGCACAAACGGCACTCTAAGTATTACGCAATATGGCAACACGCACATTGAAGACCACAGAATATCACCAATACCTTCAAGAGTTTTGAAGACAACTGTTTCCGTTCTGGATCTAAGCTTTTCAGCAATATCTGGCCGACGTGCCAAGAAAACTTCAATTTCAAATTTTAGGTGGACATGGAAAACAGGTGCTCGGCTTTTCTTAAAAGGAACGCCGGTAAACGGGTCATTTGGAATTCTGCAGCACGCCACTTCAAATGCTTCATATTTATTTAAGGTCGTCTCGTCAATATTTCCACCCGACGGCAACACGAAGGGATATAGCATGAATTGCCCCGACAACGAATCAAAAAACTTAGCGGGAATGCCATCGTCCAATAGTGTAGCTTCAGGAAAAATGTACGCCAAACTCCAAAGCTTATCGACTTTAGGGCTGGTCCATAATGCCGCAAATTTTTTTAATATATCATTGGGAATATAGCCAGACGGCCGGCAACAAACTTCAATCCACCGTAACTCTGGCACAAAACCAAAGGACATGTTAGTGTAGGTGATTTGTAATTCAGTAATGTTTTTGGGAGGCATTATAGTGCCAGGCTGTGCATACGGTGACGTGACTTCAATTAATTCCAAATATGTTCGATTTCTTAAACAAACAACGTTCTGAACACCACTATTTACACATGTTTTCCCTATTAACTGAAACCGACTGTCAGACTGATCAAAACATGTCATGCGTCCGTAACACTGAGACAATGTTCCTACGACCGCAAAGAGTTCCAGGTTTACTATTTTGTTGGGCAGAAATCTGGTTTCAACAACTATGTGGCTGATTTCAACTGGACATATAAATCGTATTGTGATTGACAATGGGAGAACCACAGTGGGCTTGGACACAAACCCTTTCTTTCGAACGTCCAAATCATTAGAAATTAAATTTGCGATTTCGTACCCATCCCTACTTGGTTGGTCACAGATTACCTGGCAAAGTTGTGGATTCAGAAAATCCAGGAATGGGATAGAAAGTGGCTCACATACATAAAGTGGCGCTGACATAACTTCTGAGTTGTTTCACACATTTCAAAACTCGCAACGGGAAGTTGATTAACCATGTTGCACGGCAAGCTGAGATAGAACTGCCCATTATCGCATTCTACCTCAGCTGGCCTTGCTTCATACGCTCTTCAATTCAAAAGGTTATTGTGACCAGACGCGGCAGTGGTTGTGGAGAACATTTTTTTGAAATTTATTCTTTGGCGCTTTTTCTGTGCGTTTGTTCTTTTGTTTTTTGGGCGTTTGCGGAACCGAATTTGGATGGTTTACCTGCGTCACTTCTTGTTGCCAAGCAACCATTATCAGGGATTTGCAGCCTCCACATCGTCTTATGGTTTGTTTTGGTGGCGTTTTGGCGGTGTTGAAACTCCAAAATAAGCTCATGAGAATAAATAAAGTTCCAAAGAATAATTTTCAACTGTGAAAAGATTAGAGCAATTATGTAGAGTTTAATTCGTCTGAAGTTTGTTTTATCCAAGGCCGGTTGGGAGAGAAGCTCGAAGCACTCAAGCCCATGGTTCCTATCTCCACCGCCTTGACATCAGCGGTATTGCGTCATGCTGCTGGAGATTAGCTTTAGTATCAAAACGAATTTCTAACGTGGTGCCACTCTTTCTCTGACAACGGTAAACATTAGGATCGACGATGAATTGCCAGAGGTCGCTATCGTGCTATCGTCAAATAACAGGAAGCGCAAAGCATCATGTAGATCAAAACTATTTAGTGTCACTAAAACAAATTGATCACGATAAAAACACAAAATGACTCGCTTAAAATATATCAAAAGTCAGATTAGGACATTAAAATAATTATAAGAAAGATAAGAACTGGCTGATAAAGTTTAATTTTTCTTAAATCCAACATTCAATCTTAAATCGGGTTGTTATTACGAGTGGAGCAAAGTATACCCAAAGCTACCTGCAGTAAAGGCTTTACCATCCCTATCATACAAGGCGACACAAATAGCAACGCGGCAAGTTTGCCAAATGATGTCATCAGTTGGCAGAACTTGGAAACCTCGTAGGTTAGTTTGCAAGTTCACCGCTTGGTGTTGAGATGGCAGCACCTAGCAAACGTCCCCTACCCTTGATTTTAGTCTTATAAAATATAATATCTTGTTATATCTTGTTCTGATACAGCCTTTGCTGTAGGAGGCTCTGGTATAACACATGGTTTTATGTTCTGAGAAGCGTGTTGGGCGGCCGTTAAGGCTGAAGCTTCTTCTCATAACGAACTATATACGGTTTGAATCGAACACGAATAAGTTCCTTAACTTTGGATGTTGCCCACGTACGAGTAAACCCAATTGCGCATCTGCAGTGTGCACCCCTCCTTTATAAAGCGCCGGGGCGCAAAAAATTTCCATCCTTTTATTCCTCTCAATATGTCATGGTGGTGACTAAAGACAGGACGTAGGGTTGGTACAGGTAATGTATATTTCCGTTTAGGCAATAGAAACAAAATTCAGCCGGCCTGGTTGAGGGACTTGCAATTTCCTGTTTCTATGTGCCGTTTGGATATATCCTTTACCTATACATTTTAGTAATTGCAGTCAGACCTCATCAAAACTGGCGTCGGGCACCCCGGAAGACGCAGACTCCTTGAACGCGAAAGTTTGGGTTTGAGATTTAAAAAAAAAAAACTAAAACTGAGTTTAAAACTTGTGGAGGGGCATAAAGAGTCTTAATAAAAGAGATGAGCCAAAATTGGGGTTGGGGGGGGGATGCACAGGGTGATTGGAGTTCCAAGTCAAGAGGGACATCAATCATGTTGGTTGCAGTGTTCCTGTTGGTGATAGTGGTGAGGTTCCATGATTATCATCAGGATTGGCTGGCCAGGGTTGTGGGAACTGTACGTCATGAAGCAGCCTGAAGATGAGTTGTTTGATCTGATGTTGGCGCAAAAATAAGGTGGGTTACATTGAAGAGCAGTTCATCCCGATGATTGCAGCACAATATGTCAGGAGGGCTGGTGTCGTGAAGATGGGTTGTGACGGGTTTAGTGGTGGATGGCGGCCCTTTCGTGAAAGGGTTAAGCAGCCAGAGATGTCACATGACTCTACAGGTGAAAATGGACAGGCGAAAGGGGTGGAGTTCGGGAGATTATGACGGCTGTTGTTGGTGATGCAAACAGCAGTGCCTACCCTCGGTAAATTAACCAGTTGTGGATGAGTTAATTTTGAGGATGGGCTGAGGAAGATTCTCGGTGATCCGGCAGACCTGAGGCCTGTGCGCTTTCCTTGTGGCCGAGGTGTTATGGGAAACCATGACTTACGCTGATGAACGGAAGGGATGAGGTGGGCTCCGAAAGGGGCTGGAATGAAAAAACTGTTGTCCCGTTGAGCAGGTTTGACTTAGTGACGAAAGAAGTTTCCTTTAACCAATGAAGGTTGGTCGGGGAGTCGATGGGATGGTAGCCGAGACTGGTGTGCGAAGAAAGAGATGAAGTGGGTTGCAAAAGAACCTGGAACAAAACCGTTGTTGCCCTGGTGAGGAGACTTGACTTGGTAATGAAAGAGGTTTCCATGACCTGATGAAAATCGGACTGGGAGTTAATGGATGGATTGCTAAGATTGGTGTAGGAAGAAAAATACTGAGTGGGCTCTGAAAGTGGTTGGAATGAAAGACCCCTTTTGCCCCCTTGAGGAGACTTGTCTTGGTGGCGAAAGAGTTTTCCTTGAACCGATGAAGGTTGGGCGGAAAGTTGATGGACGGGTCACTGAAAATGGTGTTTGCTGAAGAGATCGTGGAGCTGCCGATGAGAGTCGCCTAACGAACAGACGAAAGGCATTGAGATCGACGAAGTGGCGGAGGTGAGGGGATGCTTGGAGAAGAAGCCGGAGAAAAAGACAGTTGAGGCGGTGAAGTTCGAAGAAAAGTAGACGTGTTGTGCTGATGACAACGTCGGGAGGACTGGTGATTAGCCGACCGACAAAGGGGGTTTTTCGGAGAACGTTGTAGTTGATTAGAGAAAGGCAGCGTTTGCGAAGGGCTTTCCCTGAGGGACGGTGGTGACATGTGGATTGAAGGGTCGACGAAAGGGCCAAAAGAGGACTGCACGACCATGGATCTCCTGTTGAAGAAATCAACGTGGCAATGAAATGGGAGGTGTTGCAAACCCATTGGACTCGAGGATTTCACGTTGTCTGGAAGGTTTGACGACTAGGTGCGTTCCGTGAAATTGGAGGAGGAGTCAAGGTGGCTCTTGTTGTTGACGAAAGGCAGGGTGCAAAGACGCTTGTGAAAAGGTTTGACTTAAAGATTTGGCTGATACTAGCCGAGGAAGTGGACATATGGGTTATGGTGAAAGCCATGATGTCTATTGCTTGCAGTGGAAGTCACGAAAGGCTCTATCCACGAGCACATGAACTTAGTCCATAGAGAGAAATTGTTGCAGTGCCGGTGATTAGCTGAGTTGGTGGCGAAAAGGTCCGTTTGGCCTGATCCATGAGTTGAGAGCTTGGTTCGTCAGAAGGGTTTGAATGGTGAGTTCAGTGGAAGGTGATGGCCGGTGGAACGGGACAAATTCTTGAAAAGCCTCAGTCGAAGGCTGTGAGCGCAAGTGTTACGTGCCGTGTTCAGCGGCTTGACTTGTCACAGTAATTTGAAGTTAGCTTCTTAGGTGAATGAGTAGGTCAGCCTGGAGATCGTGTGGATCCGGGCTGTAGTTCACAGCCTGGCCACACGGGACATGAGACGTGTTGAACGATTTCTCAACAGTGCTGATGGTAGCCGATGGGGAGACAGACGTAAGGAATGGTGACGAAGATCGGGTGGAAGTGAAATGGTGATCCCTAAAGAAGAAGCAGAGCCACGTGGAGACGCAGAAGATGAGCGCATGGGATGATATTGGCAAGAGGCGGGCAAAAGCCCACACGTTCCGGAAGCAGGATGAAAGGCCTTTGACAACCACAGTGCGTTGCAAGAGCGGGACGAGGCATGGATGTTCAGAGATCAAGAGCGATTGCTGGGAGTCAGCGGGTGATGTGTGAGGTTTTGCATGGCTTTGTTCAGCTGTTGCTGATGTGAAGGCATCAGTGATAGGGAAGTGTGGGTCTTGTGATGCGGCTTTTCGATCGTCGAGAGGTTTTTGGGGGACCATGTGCTTTGAAGTTTTTATTTATTTGTGAAAAGCTCACTCATCGATAGAGCTGACGGCGTGTTTGCCGAAGCTGTTGTGAGACGAAAAGTGGCAACTGGCTGGAGAACCACGGTGTTGCGGAGGGCGTCAGCAAGTTATTCTAAAGCGGGAGAAAACTGGGGTGCTGTGAAAGAGTCCTGTGTGAGTCAGACGAAAGGCGGACGGTCGCTGTTAAATAGTGGCTTCTGAAGGAGTCGCCCACCAAGAACGCCGGCAACGAAAACCTTTCCGGAGATAGTGGTGTTGAATGGAGACCTTTTGACCTTTGTGGTGGCAAGAAAACCTACGGGCAGACCTTCCAAGCCAGTTTTATGGGTTGGAGTGCAGGATGGTTGGCGGTGACGACCGGTGGCAACCGAGGCTGAAGAGCAGTATCTTCAGAATGGCAATTGATTCTGTTGGTGAACTGCAATGGAGTCTTCTAACTGGAGATGACCCCTTCGTGGAAAGAACGTGACGTCCAAGGCAGCCTAGATGACAGGTGAGGTCGTGTGTGAGCTTTGTCAGTTGTTGCTGGCTTTGCTCCCTCCCTCCATAATGAAACGAAAGGGGGGGGGGGG
>JAHWFP010234896.1:223181-239971 GCA_023313725.1 Lithobius niger
GGGGGGGGGGGGAATCCAAGGAAGCCATGACAGCGGATCGAGGCTGCAGGAAGGTCTTCCTTGCCGGTGTTAATGCTTGTTGTTGATGACTTAGCTTTTAGCCTTTTGTGAGAAGCTGAAAGGGGTGAGCCAAGGCGGCCATGCTAGCGAGTAGAAACCGCGTATAGGGCAGATCCAAATAGGCCTGAAAAAGACAACAGCCGCACGAAGGACTTGCTAGACCTCGCTGACTTGATGTGAAGCTAAACAAGAAGGATGAAACAGATTCCAGGTGGCCATAATAAGGGTAGAGGCCGCAGTGAGGTGTAGCTTGTGTTCGTTTGAATTACCATAAGTCTATGGCTGAATTGAAAGTCTTGATCCAATGTGGCAATGATGAAAGGTGGCAGCCGCATGAGGGTTTTTTTTGTTTTCGCTGGCGTTACTAATGAAAGCCGTGCCGTAGGAGCAGGCAAGGTCGAAGGTCCAAACGACCTGAGAGCAGGCAAAATGCTGATGACAACATCATGGTCAGCGGTCAGTGGGCTGAATGCAGAAGACGGGCGATGTGGTCGATAAGCCAGCTATCGGTAGCGGTAAGTGGATACTTGGTGAAGAAGCCAATCCATGCTTGGACGCCGGGAGAGATGATTGTTCGGGTTGATCACGGGGAGAAATGTGCTGTGCAGTTGAAGGTCCAGACGAAAGAGGAGACGACGGGCCAACGACAACATCAGGGTCAGCAGGCCATGGCCTGGCAGGTGGCGAGGTCTTCCAGGAGGGAGCTTCTTTTGGGACGCCTTACGATCTTGTGCCTGGAGGTCTCGACGAAGGAGAACCTTGAATGAAATCAAATCTTCGAAAGAAAGAGAGGAAAAAACAGGAGCGATGCGTGGAGTGCAGTCGCTAGAGGAAAAAAGATGGAAGCCTTTGGCGCCTCAGCGTTTTCAAAGGAGGGGTGCGCACTTGGGTTACCATGCTATTGCTGGCAGCTACACACAACCCAAAAACCTCTAGGGAAAGACAGCATTCTGGAAAGGAATGCTAAAATTTACAGGTAATATAAACACATTTTAATTTCCTTTTAGCTTTCCAAAATTTCAGTTAGGCCTAGCTCGAAGGTTTTTCAGTAATGCTGGAAGAGGATCAACTTCATCTAAATTTGTGAAATAATGATAAAGCGGATCAAACCCAATGTTTGACTTGCATAATTAAATGCGAGAATAGTTGATGACAGATGTCACGAGGGGTAGATAATTAACCCTTTACCAACCGTATAGTCAATACAGCTTAGTCAGTGAAAAACAGAGTCCAAATGCGCGCCCAAGCTAGTGAGAGGTCCCCGGGGACCCCGAGCATAGCGGGCAAGCACAGCCCAGTGGTTAGCATCGTCGTCTCCAAACTAACTGAATACCGGTTCGAATCCCACTACTGACAAAGTAACATATGGGAGTTAAAAAAAAAATGGTAGGATCACAAAAAAAAAGTGGCTGTTAAAGGGTTAAGTGAGAAATACTATTCGTTTTACCATCTTTAACTGTCAATTTGGCAGCCCACCCAACAAAATGGTGCCCGTCTTTTCACCTTTACCTAGTATATCGTGACCAGTAACGACCGTGAGGGACGATCGGATACTAATGCTAGTACTGGATCGGCATAATCTATTTTCCACCAATACTATATAACCTTTAACCTATTTATTCTGATCATTTAATGCATACTGTGTGATACTTTGTTCAACTACTCAAAGTTTCACCTTTTATCGCCAAATGAATTAATTTTTCTTATTTATCTACCAGCTTAAATAACGACTATATGTTTACAAACTCAAGATTTGATACGACTACTGACTAAGCACTAGTTCAATATTTTGCTGATTGTTTGCGAAGTATCGGTTTTGCTGACACTTTGATTGCCAATATCGATATTGGATTTACAAAAGTGGTATCAAAAAGTTTATGACCTGAAACCATACATTTTTTTTTTTTAATCGAGAAATTTAAGAAATTGGCTTAATGCTTAGGCCAGGGAAAAAAAATTGTTTGGTTACGGGCGAGGTTGCAAATTGAAACACCAGGCAACCAGGCATTTTATTTTATTTAACTGACCACATTTCTTTGACATGTACCTAGCTCAAAGCTGAAAGAGTATGTACTCAGCCTAATTAACTTAATATTGCCCATTTGAAATTTATGTCATTAGTTTTCCAAGTTTTTTAGTTTTTGACAAATAACTTCTTAGTGGTATGAGCTTGAGGTTTGAAATTAGCACCAATGGAAAGCTCGTTTCGAGACGGTTAAAATGGTGTACTGGAATGTCAAAAACGGTCAATATTTGGCAAAAATGTGATTTTTAGCGCGTGAACCGAGGTTCAGATAAAATGTTTTCACCCGTGATAATTTAAAGTAACCGCACCCGCCTGTAAACCAAATAATTAACTTTGCATGGCCTTACCAAATGGCTTGAATGCCAGGTAGTCGATAGACAGAATGGATTCATAACTAATGCTGCAGGTCAAACATGTATACCGTGGGAGCGCGACGAAGTTCACCACCGACAAGCTATGCCACCTCAGTTGAAAATACAGCAACAAGGTTCACCACTGACAAAGTCCCCCCAACGACAAGCTGGGCCACTGTTATTTTAGGCCACCCTTGGATCGCTCCCTTAAATTTGACCACCGACAGGCTACGCCACATTTAGGAAATGGTACAGAATGACAGTACCTCGCCCGACATTAAGACCCGTTTTCATTCTTGACTCGCTCCTGTCAAGGTGCACCGACAAGCTATACTACGTTTAGAAAATGACCCAGAATGTTGTAACACCCTCGACGTTCGTACCCACTTTATTAGTTGTGGTTGTGCGATTAGATGTAGTTTCTGATGTTATATGTAGCCGCAGCGAACGCAGCAGCACGAGCGAGGCAGGAACATTATGTAGCCTATCACAAAAGGTATCGATCGTTCCCGTCAAGGTTCTCCACCGACAATTATGCAGGCGTTTTAATACGGCATAGAATGTCGGTGCCGCTCCCTTCATTCATACCCATTTTGAATTTTCGATTAAACCCGTCAAGATCCACCACTGACAAGCTATAGCCTACAGTTTTATTAAAATGTGACAAGACTGTCGGCACTGCTTCCGTCATTCTAAACCTCTTGATTTATTCTACACCCTTGGATCACTCCTGACAAGGCTCCCTACCGACACGTTGGGCCAAAAAAAAATGGGTTAAGATTTTCGGAGGCACAGCTTGTCGTTGGGTAACCTTGACGTCACACCTATACCGTATAAAGGAAAGTAGTAAAAAGGTTCTAACAAATTAAGTTGGATTGCAATTCCTTACGCAAAACTGTCAAGTTTCTTAGTTCACCGTTACTTTTTTGGGATTTATTTGTAGTTTTCGTTAACTCGACTGTGCAGCAAAAACCTATCTTTCAGTCATTTTACTTACGTTTTACTGAAACTACTCATTTTATGTTGATGCAACACCAAAAGTCCTAGTTTCTTCTAACTAGCAAATTTTCTCTAAGCCAGAAGTACAGACACAACGAGTAGAGATGCGCCGATGTTGGCATCGGTTGTCGGAAATTGGCCTTTTTTTTTGGCTACATCGGTCATCTGTTTTGGGTATCCAAAACATTGGATATCCACAATTTTATTAAATTCGTTTGTGACAGATGTGGTTATAATTAGCTTCTGGGTGCAAAATTTAGGCCTACAGAAATCCTTATCATTTTTGACTCCATGCAAAACGTAACTTACGTTTCACTTTACTTTCTCAAACACAGGACCACAAGATATCAGAATCTGATATAGGCTGATGTTTTTCAACATTGGAATCGGACATCGGATTCAGCGTTTTAGCATATCGGTGCATCCTTAGCCAACTTACTTTACTTTCTAAAACATCGGACAAAGAGATATCGGAATCCGATGTTTTTTCTACATCAGAATCAGTCTCAGATTCGGCATTTTAGTACATGGGTGCCTCCTTAGTCCAAAGAAAGCAAGTAAGCTTTCGGAAACTAGCTAATCCTGAGAAATTAGGACTTTTGGTGCTGCATCAACACTTACTCTTGAGTAGTTGACTTGAAATTAGCCCCATTCAAAACATTCTTGAAAAAAATGAATTTAAAGACCAAGGCTGCACCGATACTGATACTGGATCGGATCGAATTGGTTGCCGATATTTGCGGTATCAGTATCGGCAACTTTCGCGTAAATGTCGATAACTTTGGAACCGTTCGAGATTACGACACGAGGTTCGCGGAATTTTACACAGGAAATCATAGAGTATCTTCCTAGCTAGGATTTAAGTGTGGGTTACTAATTAAAATTTTTTTATTTTAACAATTATTGAACTTTTGCAGAAAACTACACCGTTGATGACAAATTGGGAATACAATTTTGGATATCAGTATTAGCAATTTTTCAAAAACTGGATCGGTTTCGAATCGGTAAAGTTGGTATCGGTGCAGCCTTAGTAAAGACGTTTGAACATCAAAATTGGTCAAATTTTACCAAAGTTATGGGGAAAAAAACACAAATTTTCCAATAGCTTACTGGTACAAAAAAAAAAAGGGGGGGGTAGACTCGTACTTTTAGACTCTCATAGCCTCAAAACCACACTACTTTGTTTTGACTCACCCACCTGAAATAGAGTAGCTGTTAGCTTCACCTTTATAAATTAAAACTCAAAAGCGTTTAACCAAGTTTATTTTTAAAAATGGATCTCAAGTGTTGTTAAATAAGTGTTGTTACCACAATCCAACCGACTTTGCTTTTTACTCACGGCCCTAACTTTTTTTACCCCATTTAGGTCCAAATCGTGATCGTAAGTGAGTGGTAATCCTTAACAGCTTCTGTTTTATCCCCATTATGGCTGCAAACACGATGGTACTGTCATATTACTAAATACCGATGTCCTGGTCGAAACTTCGACTGACGCTACGGTTTGTTTATTCTAGGTCTTTCAAATTTGCAAATTTTTGATAGTTTTTACAACTATCTTCATCACGCATGAACTGTCTTCCTATCCACCAACGATCACAATTTGAATTTCGTGCCACACTACTAGTCTCCCAGTCGGCCTTGAGATGTCATTCATCCTGGCCGCTGCTGTAGTCGTTCTCACTCATAGAGCTTGACTCGTCAAGTGCTGCTGTAGGGAGAAATCTTTTCCGCTGCGCCTTTAGCTTGTCATTCAGTTCAGGTGTTACAATTTTGTTTATATGCTGGGTCTTGGATGCTTAAAAGTCTCACAGCTTCTTCTTGGGAATTTTGAATTGCGACCGCTTCCAAGGAACGGAGGTGTGCCTCCTTGAAAGAGTTCGATTTCAACATTACTTGGGTTCCTTCCCCGTCGATGTCATGGTTGGTCTTAATTTTGTGCACTGCCACTGAGCTTCTTCTGTCTTTTTGGGATGTTGCCTTTGCATGTTCTCTGACTCGAGTGCGAATTTTTCGATTTGTTTCTCCTATATAACCTTTTGGGCATCCTTTGCAGGGAATCCAGTAAACCGCTCCTGATGTTGTGGGCAGTTTTTCCTCATCATTATACTTGGTCACCTTCTTTCTTTGTTTCTACTTCTTCAGAGAAATACATGGCAACAAACAAGAAGTAGAAACAAAGAAAGAAGGTGACCAAGTATATGATGAAGAAAAACTGCCCACAACATCAGGAGCGGTTTCCCTGAAAGGGATGCCCAAAAGGGTTATGTAGGAGAAATAAAACGAAAAATTCGCACTTGAGTCAGAGAACATGCAAAGGCAACATCCAAAAAAGACAGAAGTAGTGCAGTGGCAGTGCACAAAATTAAGACCAACCATGACATCGACTGGGAAGGAACCCAGGTAATGTTGAAATCAAACTCGTTCAAGGAGGCACACCTCCGTGCCTTGAAAGCGATCGCAATTCAAAATTGCCAAGAACAAGCTGTAGGACTTTTAAACATCCAAGACTCAGCATATAAACAAATAACAAAAATTGTTAACACCTGAACTGAATGACAAGCTAAAGGTGCAGTGGAAAAGATTTCTCCCTACAGCAGCACTTGATGAGTCAAGCTCTATGAGTGAGAATGACTACAGCAGCAGCCACGATGAATGACATCTCAAGGCCGACTGGGAGACTAGTAGTGTGGCACGAAATTCAAATTGTGATCGTTGGTGGATAGGAATACAGTTCATGCCTGATGAAGATAGTTGTAAAAACTATCGAAAATTTGCAAATTTGAAAGACCTAGAACTCTTTTGGTGGTGCGTAGTTATTGGTGAGTCACTATGGTACTGTCAACTCTCCCCAATGTTGGTCGCCACTCTGCAAATGAAAATCAAGAGTCGATACTTGTCAAACACTGTATTTCTCTGAATATAAGAAGAGTAGCTTTTTTAAGCTCGCATATTCGAAAGAAATAAATGGCTGCGATTATAAGATGGGTGACTTTAACAAGGTTTTCTTACATTTACTAGTTTATATACTAGTAAATTTACCCGGTACTGGATTCAAAGCCCGAAATTTTAATAACGTCTTTGATTTTTTACCACTTAGGCCTACTGTGGCCAAAATAAATTTAGATTTTGCTAATAACCCAAACTAATTTAGCGACCAGCTTGATATTAGCACCGTTACATAGCTCTCGAAAAAATGATTCAAAAGGTGTATTCAAACATCAACATCGACCAAAACTTCGGTCGAATTGTGGAATTACACAAGAATATAAGATGACGCTGCTGTTTCAAGGGTATAAATAAAAAAAAAGTGCTTGGTAGGCAATTAGCAATAGACCCTGACACTCACATAACTATATTTTGAAAATAGTATAAGCTAGAGGTGAACTGTTGGAGGAGTCACACTCAAATTTAAAAGGACTAGACTAAAAAAGTTTTTCGTGCAGTAGGCTAATATTATGGTTAAAGGAAATTACATAATTTCGTAAATGCCCAAATTTGAAAAACCATGCTTTGTGCTTACTGGTGTAGATGCTTATAACCTTGCTTATGCTTATAAGTATCGATTTTTCTTAACTCACCATTGGCTGATAGGCCAAACACTTTTAGTGGCAAAATAGGAAACTTTGTCGCCAAATTAAAGTTACATTGTTTGGACATAGGACCAATTAAAAAAAAATCGTTTAATCGAATCATAATTCTTGCATTGCATGCAAAAAGCAAGTCTCTAATAAATTATGTGTTTCAATTCACCATTTTAAAGGTTTTTCTGCCAGTTTTTCCGATGGTCGAAATCTACAGCTTCTAGCCATTGCTGTTCGGAAGTTACGAGACAAAATGCTAGTGTGATAAGTCTGGTATTTCCTTATTTTCAAATAGATTTTGAAACCTGTGCGCCTACAAACAACGCCGCACCAACAAGAAGTGAAAATATGTTCAGTTCAGTTCGGCCTTCTATATCACCAATCCACCAGCCAAAGCGGCCGTTAGGAAAAACATTTGCATAGCCAGCCTGCCCAATTTCATTGCAAATCGTCAAGTGGTATCGGTGGATTTCTGCATTGGCTGCATCACGAGTTGAAAGTAATAGAGCTGTTTAGATACCACCTTTTTAGTTCCTAGACTACATTGATACCGGCCAGTAAAGTAAGAATCTGCAAAACCAATCCGATACCACTTTCGCAAACCGACAGCAAAGTACTGAACCAATGCCAATAGCTTACTCAATTCAAAACTTTATGAATTTGCAAACAAATAGATATAATTAACACTAGTAAACAAGAAAAAATTAATTTAGGTATGGCAAACACAAAATATGGTTAGTGTTGCACACCACAAAAATATGGGGGGGGGGGGGATGAGCTATCGACTTAGATGAAAAATGAAAATAGATTAGGCCAATCCGATACCAATACCATGGTATTAGCACCGACACAATACTATGATCGGTATTGAAACGGCCCTAGAAAATAAGAAATGGCGAGGGTGTTCTAAGCTCTACTGACGAAGTGGCAACTGCTACGGTACAAACACTGAGACACAAATTAAAAAAATTCATTAAATTGGTGTCTGTCGTAGTGACAAAAAAAATGCTACCACCCCAACCAATCCTAGTTTTAATTTCAATGTTATCGCAGCCAAACTATCTTTCCTTACACCTCATGTCGAGTTATGAAAAGTAAAAGTGTGGCGTACTAGTTTGCTCACTCGAGAGCTGCACTTTGTACAGCTCTCGAGCCTAATGCGGCCCCCCCCCCCAGCCACGTACACATCTAAACAATTCCACCAAATTTAATTTTGAAAACAACACACCGCTTACTTTGAAAATTCATTTTTACAATACCTTGAAGAAAACACTGTAGACACGCTATTTTCATAAAGTCAAGATATTACTTCATATCTTCGCAAATTTTCGATGATCAGTAGCCCTGGAGATGTATATTCACAGGCGGAGTAATAGTGGACTGCCTGAAGACGACGATCGCCTGTAAATTTACATCACCAGGCCTACTGATCATCGAAAACTTGCGAAGATATGAAGTAATATCTTGACTTTATGAAAATAAGCGTGTCTACAGTGTTTTCTTCAACGTATTGTAAAATTTAATTTTCAGAGTTTTAGATACATTAGTCTATAGGCTACCCTATAATCTGCAATGCTACGAAAACCAGAATTTTTTTTGAGCTCTTAAAGACTCCAATTTATTAGTATGAACAGTTTTTTTTCTTTTCACAATTTACAATTACAATTGAAAAGTGATTATGGGGCCAAAGAATCGATGAACTACCGTCAACGTATGAGGACCACTACGCCTATGACCATTCATACAAATGCAATGATGTACAAAAAAAAAGGTCACTTTTCGCCTGTCCGAACATGGTAATCGTTATCAACAGATATCTGGTATAACACTTGTTGCTAGGTGTGAGAGCAACGATGCAAATTTGTACAAATTAATGTGTCGCCTTCAACACAGGTCTTTCAACAAAATGACGTACCCATTCATGGCTCAGATAAATGAATGTTAATCTAGCCATTCTGAGCGTGTGACTGCTTTTTCGCTTTATTATGCTGCAAACGTCGCACAATTGCTGTTAAGTTGTAGGCTATTACTGGTCAAGTAATGTGATGAACTGAAGATAATTACACGCTGTAATTAATCACTCTTTGATGAAAGCACGTGCTCGGGCTGTCATTTTACGAATTCTTCCACGGCTGCTAACAGAAATGTGAGGATCATCAGCATTGGATGAATTCGTGTGATCGGAGTCCATGTCATACTCAAAATCAGAATCTTCCCTATAGCGGACAGTATGTTTTCCCTGATTTCGCGTGGCAATGCGCTTCGACGAGCGACCGGCCCCGCTCTCGTCAGAGTCTGAATAGTTTCGTTTCATATTACGACTACTGTACCCCATGGAATGTCGGCTACTCTGTCCTACAAACCTACTACTCCGTCTTGTAGGCGGCCGTTTCGACAATTTTTCCCTACTGGTGCGCTCGACTACTTCACCTTCACTCATATCACCATCACTACAGTCTTCGCTGTACACACAATTATTGTCTTTTGTCGTCTCCTCCTCGTCGTCGTCATCATTATCATCATCCTCATCACCAGAGTCAGAATTGACCTTGGAACTTGCAGTTGATTTAGCCTTGGAGCTAACACTTGACTTACGACTCCGAGAGACTTTATCACTGTAGCTGTTATTTTCGGAATCGGAGTTATCACTCACTGATCCTGGGAAGGATTCATTTTCTGCATTTTCAGAATCGGATTCGATTCGCGTTGACGGTTTCATCTTTACATTGATGCGTTTCTTTGAAGCAGACGTGCCTTCGTATGAAGAGTCTTGATCTTCAGATGTCAAAAAGTCGGAAACTTCATCAGACGATTCAACTGCTTTCGCCGTTAATCTTTTCTCAGATGTTAACGCAGATTCAATTCGTGCCGACGTTCTTGGCTTGACGCCGGTGCCTCTTCGCACAACTGATCGACTCGCCCGATATGAAGAATCTTGCACAACTGATCGACTGGCCCGATACGAAGAATCTTGGTAGTCAGAAGAAACTTCGTCATCAGACGACTGAACCACTCGAACCCTTAACCTCTTCTCAGTTAGAAGCACGTGGCCATTTGCGACTTGCGTCCCTGTTTTTCCTTGAGATTTCTTTGGTTGGGGTTTGGCCACTTTACCTTTAACTCCCACAGGACCAGCTTTTAATTTGGTAAAGTGGTTTTCGTGATTTTTCTTCTTTTGTTTTAACCCTGTTGAATTCTGTTTCGAAAGTCCAGATGTACGACTAGTTGAAGGACCAGCTCCATTACGGTTTGGCGACGAGGAAGACTGGGCAGACGGTTTCGCGCTGGTTCGACTAGAAACAGGTTTGAGCTCGGCCTTGGCTTGAGGTAACGGCCTTCTCCTGTTACTCACGTACACATTGTTCTTTACCTTCTGTTCGTACTTAACAGCCGACCGCCAGTCGCTAATGATCACACGGATGTGTTCCTCAAACATTGCTGACAGCCTAATGGTCATGGAATAAACCCGCGATTTCTTGTTGGTGTTGTAATTGCGAGAATTTTGAAATATCAGTCGAACGTCCTTGCAGAACTCAACGGGCGTTTTGTAGTGGTGGTCACGCAATTGCTCCCGGACTGTTCCAAAATCCATGGGCGTGTCAATTATATCTCGGTAATCTGGGTACTCAAAAAGATCAACTGGCGACCTAAAGGCTTCAGAATCGTTACACTGAAAAATTAGGTCTAATAACTCTTTACACTGCTCTTGCCAACTGTTTGAATCGTACGTACGTCTATTCTCATTATTGTTGGCTTGCTTTTTCCTTCTACGACTTCTACGTTTGCTGCAACGACTGCTATCCGATTCGGTTGCGTCGTCATTCACAATCTCTTCATCCAAATTACGATCTCCCATTATTGTCTGGTACAATGGGAGAATGTCCGTGCAAGATTTATCTTCTATAAACCTAAGACAAAGTTCCGTTACCTTTCTCGCCTTTTTTACGATTCTGCTGCCCGGTTCATTGAATTTATTGGCGTTGCTTTCAATGTAACGGACATCAAATTGTAGCGAAGTTATCCGCCTGTAGAAGCGGTTTTCCAATCGAGCTTTGATAGTACTCAAATCGATGGGATATTCTACCACCAAGGCGTAGGCAGGGTAGACATTCAGGTCAACTGGCGTCAAGAAAGGTTCTGCAATGGCTAATCCCATCACGTATTCCAAACCATGGATAATTCGATCGCATTCAACATCCCGCCCACACTTTGGCCACTCCCAGCTGCACGGCGTGTACAACAGGTGTTCTAACTCTTCGGGTAGTAGTTCAGTACTGCCGCCCACTTCTTGTGGCATTCGGTTTTCGTCAATAGGTTCCAAATCCCAAGGACTCATCTTTTCGCGCTCTCCGTTGTCCCATCGCACGTTGAAACATTGGAACATACTATCTGGATACTCTTCCTGAAATGGTTCTTGGGATTCAATCGTGCCAATCCACCATGCATCGTCAATCATACATCGGAACCTGTGGTTTTCCCGCCAGTTTCTACCCATCGCAATATCATACATTTGGCGTAACACAATAAAATCAATTACATCTGGCATGTCGTGGTACTTGATGGTAAAGGAGGAACCTGTCAATTTACCTGTTTCAGGATCAATCATTGCAAGTTTAAGGCAGCACAAACGAGGCGGTCGAATCTCGTATTTGATCCCAACTACTTTGACGAGTTCTTGGTCACGCAGGTTCATTTTGCACCAGGGCTGGCTTTTAATGTTTATGTCATACACTTTGGCTCTTCTAACAGCAGAAACGTAACATTCATGTCCCTGACGAAAATAAATAATTTCATCCCCCATTTGGGGGTAGTAAGGAGCTTTGTGTGGTACAACTTCCGTTAGCCATTCCGTCGGCCGAAATAACTCGGGAACTTCTTCAATGTTACTTGGAGAAGTCGCAGACGGGGCCGGCGGAGGTGGAGGAAGCGTCAGCTTTCTTCTGCTTTTGTTGGTTTTTTTCTGTTGCTTAGCAGCTGACCGATTTGTTCGCTCACTGTTGTTATCGTCCTCTTCATTATCGTCGTCATCGTCGTCGTCATCAAAAACAACTCTGTGTCTAACTTTCTTTAGTCTTCGTTTTGGAGGTTGCAAATTAATACCAGCATCTTGCGTCCAGTCTGAATATTCTGTAGACGAACTTTCATTTTCACTACTCGACGCCCAAGCTTGTTCATTGTCACTACTACCACTTTCACTGCCACTAAGATTAATGTCATCAGGATTCTCATAATCACTATCGTAAGGTCCTACACGTGATGCTGCCCGATTAGGCCGTGTGTTTCGTGTATGGTAACCTTTAAGCTGCTGTTGACGTTTTTTCCTCCGTCGCGTTAGGATTTCATCATCAATGTTTTCACTGATTGGCGGCGGGCAGGTAACCCGCCTTTTCCTTTCTCGACGATACCTACGAAGTTCGGCGTCTCCTTGAGAGAGACGATACAGTTCTGAAGCTTTTAAGACATGAGGGTCCATTTCCCTTATCACAGTGTGCTGACTCCACGTTAACACATCACCTTGGCTTGAACCACTTTGCCAGTTCCCATGAGACTGGCGAACACCTTCAATATCACCACTGCGACGAATTCCAACTCTACCATGAGAAGGTGAGGGACCTGGTGCCAATGGTCTTGCACCATGTGGGCGTGTCGGAGAGATAGGTTGATGATCGTGACGTCCTCCACGCTGAAGCCGTTCTAACATCTCTTCAAGACTTGGACGGGCATCATCTCCACTTTCGTTAGGCCGAACAGGTTCCAGGAAATCTGCTTCGCCATCCACGCTCACTGTAATATGAGGAACGAGCTGTGACTCGTTGCAGTGTTCTCGTCCAGGAACAAGTCTCTGCAAATTAGGTGGGTACGGATTGCCATCAATGTCCACAAGGAATGGTGGCGGCATGAGGTGAGGAGCTTGCTGAGTCTGCTCATCTAAGACGTGATGGTTAGCATCTCGTATCAAGGGTCTATAGTCTGTGTGAAAAAACTGTTCCGGAGGAATCTTTTTATACCTCTCATTGGAACCAAACCCAAATATACTCCAATGTCCGTGGGAGTCAGTAGAAACAAACATTGTTCCTTCGGGTGAAAACTTGCAGTCAAACACGGCTCCATGGCCCTGACCTTCGATTGTGTTGAAGAAGCTTTTGATCATAGTGCCTGAAGTGAGATCCCACAGCACAATACGGCCGTCATGGCCAGCACTAAGTAACAGACGACTGTCTTTCGGGTGGGTCTCCAGCACAAACACTTCGTCATCATGGCCTTGCAGAATGTGGATCAGTTCTCCAGTATACGAGTTCCAAACCTTGATGGAAAAATCGTTGACGGCGGTGATGACAAACTTATCGCTCAAATCCCAGCCCACCATGGTCACTTTAAATTTAAGGATTTTGTCGTCATGCTCTTCCACTGGTGCTCCTGGTAATCGGGACGACATCTTTAGCAGGACACTCTTCCATTCCTGAAGCTCGTAGCGCCAGATGTGAGCAGTGCCGTCTTTGCTGCCGCTGATGATTCGGTCGCCTTGATTGGAAATCTGAATACTATCAACCCTGTCCGCGTGTGCTTCTATTTCTAATACTTTCTCGGGTCCATTTTGTCCATACACATTATAGACACGCACATGATGATCCGTGCTACCCGTTGCCAGAAAAATACCACCTGGACTGAAGGAGGAGCAGATCATTTGTGCTCCTGGACGATTGCGTTCAGTGAACTTCAGAGGTTTGGGGTTGAATTGCGACGTCGACACATTCCACTGCCAAAAACAAATGCACCCGTCGCAGCCAGTCGATATTAAATATCGCATGTCTTCTTTCGGGCACGGACAAAACTGCAACGACGTCACCATGCCAGTGTGTCCCACTAACACGGCGACGGGAGCAATTGTTTTCAGGCACCAGACTCGGATAATCTTATCGCAGCTTCCCGCCGCCAGTAACGTGTTTTCAAAGTTCACCGCCATGTCCGTAATCTCGGCGGAGTGGCCTCGCAACGTTTCCAGCAAACGTCCGTCGCTCGCACTCCATATTTTCACTAGTAAGTCATCGGCACCCGTAAAAATGTATTTCCCTGTACGGTCAAACAAACAACAATACACAGACGACAAGTGACCCAAAATGCGGCAGTGCATGTGGACTTTACTGTACAATGACGTAGGCAGTTCATAGCTGATGCCGGGGGGCCCACTAAGGTCACGAGACGTCACCACTTTAACTAAATTTGGTACATGGGTTAAGTTTGTAGGCTGTGTCAAAGCTGCACCGTGTAATCGTGCTGCATTTGTCGAGTGTGAGATTGAATGTTTCTGCATGCATTCTTTGGTCCGTAACAATGACTGACGCCCAGTTCCCAGTAAGGAATGCACCCCGCGAACACTGGGCGCAATTTCCTTGTCCAAGATAGGTCCAAGTCTTTTGCACAACCGCAGCAAATGTCCATCGTCGATGTGAGGGTATCTGCTAACCAATTCTTCAAACCCACGTGCATGTTCGTGGCCAGTCCAGTCAAGCCTTTTTGGTAATAGCTTGTGTTCTTCCAACTCCTGGCGAAGAGCGTCTGCCGCCTTCTTACATGGTCCCGATGCCAGAAATCTCGTTATTAGAAAATATAACTCTTGCTCCAACCTATCGGAATTGTTAGGCATCATCACACCTTCCCCCACTCTCCCAAAATCCTAGCCAAACTCACGAAGTTGAAAGAGAACACTCTCCTCACAAAACCAGTCAGTCGGTTAGGTTTAATGAGCTAGCAGTGCTCGAACAAAAGGACATCGGCTCCAAAAACTGGCCACTTCAACCACAGCATTAATAGTTTAATGCTAATAATTACCATACGGCACGCACTTAAAACTGCTCGCTTTTAAGGGTTTGTTTTCGTGCGCTACGAAGGTAATCGGTAACGGGTTATAGGTTTTTTAATGTGTGTTTGTGTGTTTTTTTTTTTCATCCCTAAAAAGAGTCAAGTTTTAAGAGCAACTACAGCTACCTCAGTTGGCTCCCTCCAAGAGCAATGCATTGACGCTGCTCGATTGGTGCCTTCGTCCAGCACGCGTTAGGATTTCGTGGCAGTGGTTCATGTTCGATCAAAACGCAATAGATGTGCGGAGCTGGCCAAAACTAAAAAGAAGAAAACACTGCAACCGGTATTTTTTTCTCCGTAGCAGGCGTCGCTCGTATTTTGTGCCAAGCCCCTGTCGATCAATACGATATCGTATTGGCAGCGGGAAAGACTACTGCCTCGCATCTGGTCGTGAGAGCAAGAAGCTATTCGCTTAAAAGCTCTATGAAAAAGAGAAAACAACAAAAAGGGTTAATTCAGAAATTTGTCGAGACGGTTTTTGAAACAGTTAACCGAGTCAGCATTGACAACGTTTTGTGGGAGAGAGTTCCAAGGGTCCACCACTCGATGGGTAAAGAAGTGCTTCATGCTGTTGACTCTGGCTTGCAGTTTGAAGATCTTGTAGCTGTGTCCACGAGTGTTCATATTTGGGGAGAGATTCCAGAAGTCACTCCTGCCAGCATCATAGTATCCTTTCATGATTTTAAAGTATTCAATGAGATCTCCGAGTTTCCTTCTTTCCTCCAGTGTGGTAAACTTCAGCAAGTTGAGTCGTTGCTTATACGTCATAGTACTTGTACCCTCAGCAAGGCCGGTAGCTCGGCGTTGCACATTCTCGATGGTCAGTTTATCCTTTATTAGAGTTGGACTCCAAATACAGCTATTATTGTCAAGAAGCGAACGAACGTTAAGTCTTGTACACATGTGAAAACCTATCTGCGGGTATGGTCCCAAAGGTTCTTCTAAATAGCCGTATTAAACGATTAGCTTTCTTCGCCACCGTGTTGCACCGGGTGGTTCAAGAGAGATCACTGCTGACAAGAATACCCACGTCCTTTTCAGATTCTTTTTCCAAGATAGTGACTTGATGAAGAGAGTATGGATGATGGATGGTTTGCTGACTACCATGCAGAACTACACATTTGTCATAGTTGATCCTCATACACCATTTATCGCAATACTGCGAAATCTAGTCGAGATCGTTTTGCAGTTTTAATTTGTTAAGGTCTTTGTACAAAATTGATAGAGTTTTAGTTTCATCGCAAATTGGTAAGCATCATTACAAAGGTCGTTGGTTAAATCAGCAATGTAGATGTTGAACAGCAAAGGACACAGCATGGCCTGGGAGCAAGCGAACGTTTCTCCTATTCCTAAGAAGGGATATCCACCCGGTACAGGAACTACGGGCCACTTAGTTTGCTGTCTCCCGCCCGTAAGTGTTGTGAGGCTGCTATTGCCAAGTTTGTTATCGACTTCGCGCAATTAGCTGGTGGGGGTGGGAGTGGTCCGTGATACTCAACACAGCTCTGTCCCTGGAGACCGCGGCGTAGTAAACCCTCGGATAAACCTCTTGTCTGATCGATGCGACATCAACTTATACCGTGCTTTTGACGTCATCCTCATCATTGATATTGTTGAAACCTGGTGTGACAATTGGGGCATGCGACTCAACCCTGGCAAGTCTAAGGCCCATTACTACAAGCAAATTCTTGCTAGAAGTAAACTACTCATCCTTGGGAATTACACCATCCATGGGAATGATCTTACCAGAGTTGATAGCGATAAGATCCTGGGCATTACTATTAATTCCAGTCTCACCTGGGAAGATCACACAAAGAATCTTGAAATGAAAGTTAGATTCTTGAGTAGGGTCCTGCGAGGTTTCAGCCAAAGAAAAACTAAGCTGTCTGCCTATTTATCCATGTCAAGACC
>JAHWFP010234918.1:4463-19935 GCA_023313725.1 Lithobius niger
ATCGTTCAGGATGCAAACGGACCCCCTCTGCATCCACTCCTCAAGGATCCTGCCCTTGTTGTCAGTATTAGGTCCTCCCCACTGGACGTGGTGGCTGTTAAAGTCGCCCAGCAGGAGAAACGGGGCAGGAAGCTGGCGAACCAGATCTTCCAGGTCACCAACCCCAAAGACCTCATCCGGCGGTAAATAAACCGAACAGACAGTAATATCGAATTGAAAAGAAACTCGAACTGCTACCGCCTGAAATCTAGTGTGCAGAGGCACACTGGCATGCGGCTGAGAGTGTTGAACCAGCACTGCAACACCACCATGTGCACGTGGCACAGGGTCAGCATCCAGACGGTAGACAGAGTAACCCCTAACAACCGGATTATCCGACGCCTTGAAGCAAGTTTCCTGAAGGCAGCAGCACAGAGGTCGCCAATGCGACAAAAGCAGCCGCAGCTCCTCTGCATGGGTCCGATAACTTTGGCAGTTCCACTGAACGATGGAATGCGCAAGCATTAGGACGGGCTTAAGACAGAATCCTCCTCCTCAACTGCTCCCCTGGGCGACCCGAAAACATCTGAATCCTCCCCCGAATCAAAAGCCGGAGTGAGGTCCAGAACGAAGTTGTCCTCGGAAGGAGGAAAAATCCCAGGAGAAGTGGAACAGGAAATATCTCCCTGCTCCACGGGTAAAGGAGGATCAAATTGTGGAGGGGACGCAATGGACCCCTCAGCAAGCTGGTTGTTCGACGACTGTTTCACCTCCTCTCCTGGTGGCAACTTCCTCACGGGTAGCGCTGAGGATGTACCAGCAGGAGCCTTCTTCGACACTTTCTGTGGTGCACTCCGGGCGGGAGGAGGCTTAACTACAGCCTTAACCTGCCTGGGAACAGTTACAGGAACAGGAACAGGAACAGTAGCAGGCTGGGCAGATGTCGACGGCAAGGCATCAACCGGTTTCGAAGAACCCAAAAGACCCTGCAAAGATGGATGTTGCTGGGTCAACAAAGTAACAAGCATGCCTACCGTCCTCGTCAAAGACATGAGCTCAGCGCGCAAATCCGCTAAATCAGCGGACTCACTAACTGGGCCAGGCAATGGCGCACTGCACACCTGTGCAAAAGATCTGGTCATCGGTGCTGCCGATAGCTTAGCTTTCTTCCGGGCCTCCGAGTAGGAGAGCCCGTCCTTCACCTTCAATTCCTGTACACGACGTTCCTCTAAATAAACATGGCAGTCCCGCGAAGAGGCCTGGTGCTGACCACCACAGTTGATGCACTGCTCTGGGCCAGCACAATCAGCGCCCTCATGGGCTGCCTGAGTACAGCTAACACAGGTAGGCTTACCTTTACACGAGCCGCTGGTGTGGCCGAAGCGCTGACAGCGGAAACACCGCATTGGATTCGGCACATAAGTCCTGACCTTCAACCGCAGGTAACCGGCAGTAATGTGCTGCGGTGCAACTGGCGTATCAAAGGTCAGGAAAAAGGTGTCAGTTGGCTGGGCACCATTCTCACCTTTCCGCGTCAAACGCTTCACAGCCGTAACGCCTTGTGACTTGAGTTCGTCCAGGATGATATCATCGCTGAGACCCCTCAAATCAAAGCACGTCACGACCCCCTTGCTGCTGTTCAAGGTACGATGCGGCTCCACACGCACCGGGCATAACCCCAGTGCAACCGCCTTCAAAAGCCTCTTTGCCTGAGCCCCATCCGCAACCTCAACAAGGTATCCCCCAGCACGGAGCCGAGAGACACTCTTCGGATCGGAACCACAGATCCCTTTGAGTGCCTTGTGGACAGCGAACGGACCGAGTTGTGTAACATCTCGGCCCTCGCCTGTCACCACCAAGAACTTCGGGACTTGGTCCCGACTCTTACCAATGTCTGGTAACTGGGCACCAGGCCCAACCATCTCAGGTTCCCTCCTCTGGCGCTTGCTAGTGCGGCGAGGAGGGGAAGAATTTTGGGGGGAAGAAATTTTTGCGGGGGAGGGGGGAGAAGAAGTTGCCATGGAGAGCAAAAAGAAGTCGCGGCGGTGCGCCCCCAGAAAAGAAAAACCCCGCGCGGCACTCGGGTGATGCAGGGCCGGAAGCCGCATATCCAGGGCCCTGCACCAGGAAGCTAACACCGCCGTCTATCTCGGTGAGGTGGCAGCCAAAGCATGCCGAGAGGCGAGGCCACCAAGGAAGCCGTACACACCACCTCCCTCGATAACCCAAACAGTTCGGGTCCGTGATGCAGATGGATACAGCACAAGCCGCCTCCCCACAACGACAGGACCCGAAAAGTCATAGCCGATTGACCTTAGGCCGGCTCGCCCAGGCCACCCGTCCTCCGGAATAAGGAGCCAAATCCCGAAAGCCAGGATCTCCGCCTCCACGGATTACTAGGTTGCAGCACACGGCCAACGTGCTGGGGGATGAGGATGAAAAGCCCAGTGGCCAGAATGGGCAAATCGGAATCAAACCCAAAAGGGGATTCAAACCGCCAAACGGTGGTTGCGACGGGTGTTAAACCTGCCCGCCATACACACCGTAGGCGCACTTGCAAACCGTAGTGTTGAGGTTGCTAGTGTTCAAGACGGACTAAAAACCTTCCGCCACGCAGACCCTTGGCACACTAGCAAACCGTGATCTTGGGTTCCCTTTTAGTCGCCTCCTACGACACGCAGGGGTACGGTGGGCTTATTCTACCCCCAGCCCACAGGGGGCAAAACTGGTAGAAAAACCCGCTAAGTTTCCAAAAACGGTCGGCCTTTGAAGGTAGTGATATCACCCAACCAGGGAAAGGCCGCCAAGGTTAATCCTATTAGCCAAGTTAATCGCACCGAATAATACTTTGGACGTTAAATGAAAACTTGAAGATTGCTACCGCTATTAGCAATCTTCTAGTTTTCATTTAACTTTCGAACTATTAGTATGTGCGATTTACTTGGCTAATAGGATTAACCTTGGTGGCCTTACCCTGGTGGAATGATATCACTACCTTCAAAGGCTGACCGTTTTTGGAAACTTGGCGGGTTTTTCTACCAGTTTTCGTTTTGGGTGGATCATCATTAAGTCTAGCCACAAGCGAAATATGTATATATATATAGATGTGTACTGACAATTCGTGTAGATACTGGTGAACCTTTCAAGAGGTGTGCAATGTCGTGTTTCATGGCAATACCAGCTGGAATGTTTTACACACGCTGTTAAAAAACGGTCTCTTCAGAAATGTTTCATACAGAAATTCGAAGAACAGTAAAAATTTCTTCGGGGCTACGACTTCTATTGTGCGGAAAGAAAGAGAAATTTCCAAAAATGTAAGTTGATAATGTTGAACCAACCATAGTCTAAGCCTTACACCAATGAGAACTATACTACGACTGCTGGCTGAGTTGTATTAGGGAGAATCAGAGATTGTAGGTCGGATACGCCATTCGATGTTGTGACCCCTTAGATTGTAGGCCAGAAGGCTGTCCACTCGGTTGTCCTTTTCCCGCTGTGCTCCAATTCTAGGAAATCCTCACAAAGTTGAATTTCTTCGCTGGACCAAGTTGCTTTAATGACAGACGTTCGTCAAGAGGTATTGGCGTTATGTGTATAACGTCAGGTGATAGGAACATGGCTAGAAACAGGACTGGTTCCTGGCTTAATAAAAATTATTAGTAAAGGCTTTAGGTAGCCCTTATTGTAAGGTTTGACCTCATTCTCCCATGTGAAATCCGAAGTGAAATTGTCGACGGGTGGTCTAAATTCTGGCAGCTTCCCCTTTCGGTTCAAAAGTGCCACTCTTTCCACGTGGGTGCCACACGGGTTAATTACCACTATTCGTTGAACGAGGTTCTCCCTTGCTTGATGAAGTAAAAGACCTGGGAGTTTGATTTTTACACGATCTTAAATTTTCTATACATTGCCAAAGGATTTGTACGTCTGCCTACTGCAAGTTGGCTCTTGTGGACATATGTTTTAAATTTAGTAATAATTCTATCAGGACTTGGGCCTTCAAGGTTTTTGTCTGCCAACTCCACTGCCCTACTACGCTGCCCCGGTGTGGTCGCCATATCTTGTTGATGACATTGATTGTATCGAGGCTGTTCAGAGACGCTTCACGAAGAGACTTCCTGTCCTTCGTGATGTCCCATATGAGGACCGCTTAAGCATCCTTAGGCTGGAATTGTTGGAACTGCGTAGGATTAAGTTTGATCTCGTCCTCACCTACCAAATTTTACATCAGCAAACTGACGACCATCTTCCGTTTTTTTTATCTTTCCCGAGTATCAATTATTGGACACGCGATCACTGCTGGAAACTATCAATTCCTGGCGCAAGACTAGATTGTCGAAAACATTTCTTTTCTGTGCGCGTGGTCAAGGTTTGGAATGCTCTCGGGGAAGAAACTGTAAGGGCGGCGTGCACCATGCGAGAGCAATCTACATCCAAAGTAACACCACCTACTCCTGAAGTAACTACTCTTAAAACAGTTCAGAAGTAAAAGTAGACAGATCATTGCAAATGTACTAAAGAAGTAACTACTCCTCTAGTAAGGGTTTTTACTCCTGAAGTAAATCAGTTTGTAAGGAAAATTGGAACGAACAGTTAATCTTAAGCGTTAACATTGACTTGTGTTGTATATCGCCAAAACGTCAACACAGAGGAAACGTGGCAAGAAGGTGGCCGAAAAAGAGAGATGGTTGTTGATAGAAATAATGAAAAATCGTTCTAGCAATCTAGACACACGCGAAAGTCGCACCAAGTTAGGCAACAAATATCACATCAGTTCAATTGTCGAAGACGTAGCGCGATGCCATAGCGTTAAGTGTCTTATATTCTGAAACAGAGTTGGGCACATTTCAGGTACATACTTGGGGGAAAATAATAATGCGGTAGAAAAGCTTAAATTGTGGTAAATTATAAAGCAATGACCCACCTGACAAAAATTACTTGTGTAGGAATGTCAGCTAAGCGGCTTTCAATGCGAAATTTGACCCTCAATAACGTTGCAAATGTGTGTCTAGTTACTAGTTTCTACTTCTAGTACGATCATCCTCATGTTAATTCCCATAGGATGAATATTCACCGCCGATACCGAGAAAACAGGAAGGCTTCCGCTATGAAATTTAACGAATGGCTGCAGTATGAAACGAACTGCATACCTTTTCTGGTTTACAGCCTAGGGGTGTAATGGGAATGGCGTGGGAGGGCGCGTAAGTACGAATGTATCATTGTTATAACCATTGTTAGTATTGTCGGTATCGTCTCTCATTGGACGGCCAAGGTTCGGACAATGACAACGTGCATATTGATGTGCGTATCTAGACGTACGCTAGTGTGTCGTCACAAATCTAAGCAACGTTGCCAAAGAAATTGTGTCTAAGTCCAATTCACGAAAAACAAGCAAGATGTCAAAATAAAGCCAAAAACTGGTAAAGAGGCCACCAAGTTGAGAATAGCTCGGCCTCACAAAGGAGTGATATAAACTAAATGAATAAATAAATAAAAACAAATAAAAACAAAACCAAAAACTGATAAAGAGGGGACTTAGTTGTGAATGGTACGGCCTCTCAAAGGAGTGATATGAAATTAAAATATTAGAAAAATTACCACTGAAGCTATTGTTGACGTGGAACATTATTACACATCTGCAAACTACTTGAGTTGAGTCTAATACAGAATTTAAAAAAAAGAACTGATATCATATCAAAAACCAAAACTGGTAAAAGGGACCACCAAGTTCCGAATGGTTCAGCCCTTCAAAGGAGTGATATAAGTACACCAAAACATTCATCCAGTTAATCGCACCGACGGTAAATGAAAACTTGAACATTGCTACCAAAAGTAGCAATGTTCTAGTTTTCATTTAACCTTCTAACTACTGGTGTGTTGATATCACTCCTTTGAAGGGCCTAACCATTCGGAACTTGGGGTTCCCTTTTACCAGTTTTGGTTTTTGATATGAATTCAACATCTCTGTAGAAATCAAATGATTCCCGCCTTGCGTGCACTGTATATGTGTGCGATGGTTTAACAATACAGCATCAGATTCGACAATATTGTTGATGTATTCAATGTTATCATGGATGGCGCACAATTTGAACCTACTACATAGCAGGAGTAAATTTGGGGGCTTTTCGTCTATTTATATTTCTGGGGTAAGTGTAATACGTTTGTGGAAGTCACCACATTTACTATCGTGGTAGTTTACTCTTGAGGTACAAACAAACAGTAATTTGCTTCAAACCAACTTTACTCTCGCAATAAAGTCACCGACTTTTACTTCTAGGTCAATTTACTTCTGTAGTAGCCCTTACTCTCCGATGGTGCACGCCAGCCTTAATGCTGTTTCTGCGGCATATTTTCGTTAGAAATTGCGTGCGGAACCATTAGGTGACTTTCTGAAACGTCCATTAATGAATTAATTTGTTCACTGTAAGCCTCATGGCGCGGTATAAGTGGCTCACCAACCTTCCATCTTCTATCTACGCATTGCGTGGAAAATTTTATTTTATTTATTTATAAGTTCAATGCTAAATTTTTATGCTGTCATTCAACGTTTTCTTCTCTTATTTGGTATACGAACTGTGTGGGACTTGGCCAATACATGTAACAACTTTTATTATTTCGCGATTAATCACATTGGAGATACTGACTTAAGCTGGAATAGTGAGTTTCATTTTCGTCTTATATGGTGGTGGTGATGAACTTCTTTGGACACGTTTCTACAGTCGTCTCTACCGACTAGACAATTTGTCGTATAAAGCTGGTTCTTAGATTATTTGAAAGATATACTTCGGAAGATGTGCCCTTTATAGAAATATAATTTTCAATTGATCGACCCATTCTGGAGTTGCAGGGAGTTGCTATGCTTTTATTGGGGCCATAGCCCTTGGCTGTACGTCTACACTAGTGTAATATACAGATTTGGACGAATACGGGGCCCTGAACGATCCGTTTTATTGTTACACATTGTTTAAACATTGTTTTTATGCAACTATTGCAATCACTCTCTCAACTCGCACTCTCAGGAAACGTAAAGAGGAAGTATTCGCCTTATTACGAATAAGGGTTTATGTAATGGTTTCACGTCACTTTCCCGTGTTAAAGCTAAAATGTCCTTTGCCCATTTAGCTTGCCGTCCTATATTACAAATAAAGGACAACGACGCTGAGAGAGAGAGATATGGATAAACCAACTTCCAAAAGAAAGACTTACACTGAATGAGCGAGCGAAGCGAGCAAAATTCAGTGCTTTTGCAACGAGTACGGAACACTAACTTGATATCTCAAAGTATCACGAATTAGAAAACAAAAACGAACTCATTTGATGTTTAAGATAATGTTTAACTGACCCGAAGTCAAAACATCAAAGGAACACAAATAAACTTTCCTGTAAGGTTTCATATACCGTAATGTTCCTGTACGGTTTAGTGACTAAACTTTAGTCCACGTGCAACCTTACTGCTGTATTCAGCCCTTAGACATGTTAAACTATATCTCAACTTTCAGAAATATTTTAAGATTAGTATAGTGCTACACACTTGCCTACTTTTGGGGGCTAAATTGTTCAGCATTATTCATATTCAAAACTTTAGGACTGGTATTTAATATTGACTTTCAATGACATTTCCAGGTTTTCAAGAAGTCGCACGAACCCTGAATTACTTAATGTGTAGGTCTGTACTAAGCACACCAAGACGATGTTGACGATGTTTCAGCATTGTCGTTCAGCCAAGTAGAATTTACCAATCTGGCATATCGTGTTCTAAAGTAAAAACTGTAAAAACATGTGGATAACAGTTAGGTTTCACGTGGACTCTATAAACAGTACATGAGCACTGTGGCATACGAAATCTTACAGGAAAGTTTCTTTGTGTTCCTTTTCTGTTTTGACTTTGAATCAGTTAAGCCTTACCTTAAACAGCAAACGAGTTCGTGTTTCTTTTCAAATTTTATTAGGTTTTGGTTTTATTGTATGTAATTACTTACTGAAATGCTATTATATTTTTTGATTTAAAACAATCTTTTATCCTTCTTATTTGTAACACAAACTAATTTTTTTATTTCGCAGTTTAATTGTAAGTACGAATTCGGAATAAATTAAACTTATAAAATCTAATAGTAGCTAGGTCGAAAACTTAACTCAATTTGGAGTTCGTCACGTTGTTGCTTCTGAGCTTTGGGCTTATTGCTTTTCCATTGGTTGTTGCTTTTCCACTGACGTCACAATGCAGCTCAACAGCTTACGCACATGCGCACAAGCCAAACCAGACCGGAGTCAGTGACTTTACACGAAATATTGGCGGAAAACGACTTAATGAACTGGGGAAGGACCAACCTTCCTGTATACTATCGTTCCACTCGACCTTGCAACGGAGCATTGATGCATAAAACTCACGAGTCCGAAGATGCGAACTTCCTGGTATTTGAGGTATTCGAGTTTTCAGTAGAATGGCTAATCAGATTTCTTGTAGCTGCGGTTAGGATCCCAGATCTATAAGGCTAGTGGCTCCAAGCACTACATGAACAATGCAACCCTATTTGCTATAATATACCACAGTGACGGTTCTTTTACTGTGAAGAAAGCAGAAAATACATTGAAATGGCAAAAACACGCTATTCGTTCCTACTATTTACAAAGATCAGTGTCAGATTCGTTCTGCTACTTCGATATTCACTTCCAGTGTTCACTGCACTCTAAACTAATGTATTGTGGCATCTGTCCCTCGGCCTAGTAATCCTGATCTTCGTAACTCAATTATATTCCGAGTAATAATAAACTTCACACGTGAAAAAAGATCAAGTTAGGGCAACCAGTTGACTTCAGATTTGTTAGTGCTTTGCTACCCGATGTATACATGAAAATACCTCATACGACGGGGAGGAAAAGTAAGTCAATGCACACCACAAGTTTTGTTTGGTTCCTTGAATACCTCCCCCAAAATACATAAGCAGTATACTCTGTATTCATAATCTACAAATCAATACACACACCCCAGATCTAGGTTTGCTTTCTAGTGCTATATTTTGTCTTGCAATGATATTGAAATTACGGGCAGTCACCACATATTTCAATTGGAGTTTAAAGATAAAATGTGAAAACGGATCCCAGCATTGATACTTTAAGGAATTAGTATAGTGATTTGGAATCATTCGGTAGCAATCAGAACAAATGAAATAGGAGTAAACAAATGAAAACCTGGGTGAACGTGCATATGTATCACGAATGAAACTATGGTTAACCTATTTTTTTAAATTAACGTTGCAATTTACCTTCCAACGACATATATCTAGAGACCAAAACCTGCCAAACATAACATTAAAAGCTTTTAATTTCAACGCAGTCTTGGAATTAGATACTGTGGCTATTAAAGAAAACTTCACTTTAGCTTGACGAATGCTTTTTAATTGCGTGCAACATTAATTTCCCAACACGTTTTTAATTCGTGTATTATAATTTTTCTGAAAGGTTAAAAAGACACCCAATACAATCAATCTACCATCGTGTTCCTCCAACGGTCGTGTGGCTGAAATGTAAATCTCCCCTTTCCTCCAAGCCTCCCTATAATTTCCCCACTAATTTCCCCGCTAATTTCCCGCCGATATCCCAGCAACTTACCCAATGCGGCTATGTAAATTTAGCTCTAAACCATTCGAAAAAAAGAGAATCTATGGCACCAATTCCTCATCGGACATGTTCCGTGTTGGAACAGATCGATGTGGGTCGTAGTAAATTAAGAAGCTGTTCCTTCAATTGAAGCCCAAAAACATTTGTTTCAGTATGCTTTGGTTAGCTACTACTTTGGTTAGTTAGTGGGTGTTCTTCTACTTGGCATCTATTCCGTTTCGGGCTAATCCGTGTGGAACCAATTTCTAGTGGAATTCCAGTTGAGGCTACATCCATGGTAAGATAGATACGTAGGGCTTCTTCCGTTTGGAGACAAATCCGTGTTGGCATTATGATTTGTGCGGCTTGTTCTGCATGCCCTGACCAAATGTCTCGTCACAGTCAAGTAGCTTTGTTTTTTCCTCTCTCTTTGGGGCCACCGTAATCAGCCTCCCCTTCATCCACTGTCCCCCCTTGTATGCCCCTACTTACTATCAGGGAATATTTTTTCCCGATTGATATTTTGAATGATTGACCAGCAGCAATTTACTTTGACCTTCCGAAGAAAGGGAGCTGTGTGATTGACTCCTTTCCCCACATAATTATTTGGTTCCCCTATTTAAGGCCCTGGCTATCTAATCTATTCCTGCTTCCTGCAGTAAAATTGGCGTTAAGGACTTTCCTTTCAATATTAATGATCAGCTGTAATTTAAAGAAATCACGCAATATACCACAGCAAACATTTGGAGTTGACTGACTGTCATAGTACGGAGGATATACCTAAAATTGTGAATTTTTATCATAAAAGCATGAAACTTGGTAGGAATGTTGTTTACATCAAATTAAGAATTTTAAGCGTTGTAGGTCTTCTAAAGTGCTGTGAGCCGCCATATTGGAAAATGGCGGCCCAATTGTCTAAAATCGTGCATTTGTATCATAAAAGCGTGAAACTTGGCAGGAATGATGTTTACTTATCAATTATTAAGATTTAAGCGTTGTAGACATTCTCCTCAATCGCTATAAGCCACCATATTGGAAAATGGCAGCCAAATTACTTGTTTTCCATAACTCTGAAAAACAGCCCAAAATAGACATGCTTAGGATTTTCTAATAGGTACGAATCTATTTTTTCCTTCAATCCTAACCGAAAATGTTTAGTTTAGATCAGAATACAAATGTGAGCATTACAATGGCACTTTGAAATTGAAACTAGACGCTACACCAGAGCTACACATTTAAACGGGTGTAGGACGGTCCCTATATAAGAGAAACAATTTTCGGCTAGGATTGATGGAAAGAATAGATCGCCACCTTTCGGAAAATCCTAAGTATGTTAGTTTCGAGCTATTAGAAGGCTTGTAAGCGCACTTTGAATTCGAAAATCACTATTCGCTTTCACCGCTACGCCATTCTTTAAATGAGTGTAGGACAATTCCTACCTAAGTTAAATAATTTCGGTTAGGACTAATGGAAAGAATACATCCCCACCTTTCAAAAAATTCTTAGCATGTTCATTTCGGGCTATTAGAGGTCTCGCAAGACCACTTTGAATTCGAAAATCAACATACGCTTTCACTGCTATGCCTTTACCTCTTCACCTTTAACAGCTGTAGAATGGTCTCTATCTAAGTTAAACAATTTCGGCTAGGATTGGTGGTAAGAAATTCTTACCGCGAACGAAAAACAGTGTTAGTCAGCCAGTGCGCTCAAAAAATGGGATTGAAACTTAAAATACTTCCAGACAAAAAAGGAAGAGGTGACGGTTAGACCGTGGGATTCTTTGTATTCACAGGTCTATGAAAGTTGTGATAGCCACCCAAAACCAAAACTGGTATAATAGAAGCTACCAAGTTTCTAAAAAGGGTCGGCCTTTGGAAACAGTGATATCATCCAACCAGGGAAAGGCCGCCAAGGTTAATCCTATTAGCCAAGTTCATCGCACCGAATAATACTTTGGACGTTAAATGAAAACTTGAAGCTTGCTACCACTAGTGGCAATCTTCTAGTTTTCATTTAACTTTCGAATTATTAGTAGATGCGATTAACTTGGCTAATAGGATTAACCTTGGCGGCGTTTCCCTGGATGGATGATATCACTACTTTCAAAGACCGAACCTTTTTAGAAACTTGGTGGCCTTTCTTATACCAGTTTTGGTTTTGGGTGGCTATCGCAACTTTCATAGGCCTGTGAATATTAAGAATCCCACGGTCTAACCGTCACCTCTTCCTTTTTTGTCTGGAAGTATTTTATGTTTCAATCCCATTTTTTGAGCGCACTGGCTGACTAACACTGTTTTTCGTTCGCTTCGCTCACTCAATCAGCGCATTCAGTTGCCCCTCCTGATGTTAATTTTAATCATGCATTGAAGCTGGAATTGCTCACTCAATCACAATTAATCTCATCTACTTGTCCGATCGTCTACTTGGTGGCATCACACAAGCGTAACCATAAAACTCGGCACATAACTAAGACATACTTCTTTAAAAAATTTCCTCTTTCCCTACTTGACTGGACCGTGTGCTCACGACCTGCATTGTGTTTGAAATTTTCCTGGCAATGATAGATTCCCAGTCTCCTTTCTGTTGCAACTTCTGTAGTTTAGTTACCATGGTGTATTCATGTATAACTTAGCAATTACATATTATAAAACTCACTGATCACATAATATTTCACTTTTGAAATATCACATAATATGAAATTCACTGAACGGTATCCAACCAGCAACCAAGATTAGTTTATTTACCATGTCGTTGATTTTATTTTATTTTATTACCGAAAGAAATCGGCATGTCGTTGAAGCAAACAGTGCAATAATTGCAAAAATAGTTATTTTGTTAAAACTCGATTGAATTGTTGCGGTACATAAGTACTGAAACGGTGCGCGTATCACACTTAAGTATGTTATAATAAACAGTGGATAACAATACAAACAATGGTCACAACAATAATTTTGCATTTACGCGCTACTTCAGGGCCACGTGCTTCTAGCTACAATTCCCATTTTATAAAAAGGAACTCCCACGTGCTACTCTTTACCTGTGTGCCAAAATTTAGATGCGCAAACTTTTCCTAATGAGCTATAGACATGTTTTTATACCCTATGAGAATTAACATGGGAGACCTGACCTTAGCTAATAGTAGCTTAGCTAGCTAGCCGATAACACAAATCAATGATATTGAGGGGACGTTTTCTCCACAAAAGACACCTTCCCAAACTTTAATGTTGTGGTATTCTTCGTTACTGGATCTACGACACCTGATTCCAATGATTTTCTAAGATTTGTACCGCACCGGAAATTTACACCCGTATACTGAAATCGTGTATAAGCTCATTACAAAAAGGGTTAAAGGGTTTAACGAGCGTTAACCACTCCTGGTCATCTGCCCGAAGCCCTAAGGCCCTATCCTATGTCTGCAACAGCCAGATTCCCAGCTCATTACAGTTAACATGACAACAATTACACTCTAACAATTACGTTCAAACAATTAAGCCCCAAACAACAATAAATCATCTACTTGGTGACGACACACTAGCGTATGTGTAGATTTTATTATTTTTTTGATATGTTATTTACAATTGCTTTTAAGGGCGAATGCCTTTGGTTTCATCTTTGTACTAATTACTTTAAAGTAAAATCACAAATTCATGGTCCTATTAATCCATAAGTAAGCAAATCGTATAATAAAAAAAATTTCATACCATATAACTCACTTAATTCCGTGGAACAGTAGTTACAAGTCAGGTTTTCAGATAAAATGGTTGGTCGTATGAAAAGTTATTTCAGTTTTTTTGTAAAAAAAATTAATTACGAACAACAAGAAGAAAAAAAGAAAAGTTTAATCCTTTGATTCGTACAGGAGTTATGAGAAAAAACTTAATTTGACTGCCATTTTGGCTGCCAATTTCCAATATGGCCGCTCATAGTAATTCAGGAGAATGCCTTCAACGCTTAAAATTCGTAATTTTATGCAAACAACATTCCTGTTAAGTTTCATGCTTTTACGATGAAAATGCACAATTTTAGACTTTTGGCTGCCATTTTCCAATATGGCCGCTCATAGTAATTCAGGAGAATGCCTTCAACGCTTAAAATTCTTTATTTTATGCAAACAACATTCTTGTCAGGTTTCATGCTTTTACGATGAAAATGCACAATTTTAGACTATTGGCTGCCATTTTCCAATATTGCCGCTCATAGTTATTAAGGGGAATGCCTTCAACGCTTAAAAGTCTTTATTTGGTGTAAACAACAATCCTGCCAAGTTTCATGCTTTTATGATAAAAATGCACAATTTCGTCTAATTTGGGGATATATCCTCAGGACTATCAATTTTGTATCATAATTATTGTCGACTAAGTCAACTAGTAAATGATCGATTGTATTTAAAAAAAACACTACTTTGATGATTTCCAGGTAACCTATTTTTGTGTGACTCCTTTCTTGTCCGTTTTACCTTGTAAGTTGACATTTTGTGTGGACCTCAGGGAACCCCAATTCAGTTTCTGTGGTGCACAATTCGTCACATGACTTGTATTTTATTCCGATTGCGTAACTTGTGACTGAAAGAAGGCAGCATTTTCAGTTGATTACCCTTCATTCATTCAAAGGCTATTAAGGACCGAAAATTTTAAATCCAGCTTTTTTATGATCTTCGTAGGTGCCTCACTCTCGGAAAGTGAACTTTACTGAATTTCTATACCCACGACCGACAAATTCCAGTGATGACCCTTGACCTCACAATCGCACATTTTTGGCAATTGCAACTCTGACTACCATGGTAGACGGTGTTGCAACACTAGCAAATAACAATGCTAAATCAAAATCCTAATTCGTATTTGATTTATTATTTGGAATTTGTCATATAATCTGGTATAAAACTGGTTGTCTATATTTTCGAACCATTGTAGTTGTCAGAGGTCTTCGACTTCATGTTGCTGTTAGTTATGGAGGAAGCAGCAAACAATTCTTACAGAAAAACTTGAATTTATCTCTGTATGCAGCACGACTGGACTTCACGAATCAAGCGTCCGCTTTGGTAGTTTCAAATTTGAACATCATTATTTTTATGGAATAGGGAAAAAATACATGGTTTTCTGTACTAGATCTCATGCTAAGAAGATTTTGAAAGCAACCCCATCTTGCCTGTTTATGTAGATGCGAAGTTGAGTAAAAGGTATCTACAGAATCATTTCGTTTGGCAGTTGCCTCAAATTTCACACACTTGAAAAATCTAAAACCACACTGATCCCTGTGCATGACACCTCAAATCGCATATAAGTAAATATATCCAATATCGTATAGGCTGAAATGTCTCAATTCACGATGATGTCAATTCGCCAAAATTTAGTATATTAAATTACCTAAAATTTCCTTTACCTCAAAGATCGCATATTTCATTTATTGCAAATTTTCTTTATCGCACTCATCACGAATGTCGTACATGGATTTTCATACCTGGATTTCATACCTGGATTCTCATACCTGGATTTTCATATAGCTTAATTTTCTTATATCAACTTTAGCTCACTTAGCTCGAGTCACGCATATCGTTAACTTTCGTTCATATTAAGTAACGCATATCAGAGTTCTTCTATGTCTAAATCTCGTGTATCTCAGATATTTCAAATATTGCTTGTTTTAAACATATTCAATATAATGCGAAAAAAATAGGTATACTAATTCACGTCGTAGTTCCCAGACTTTTTTATAAATGAAGATTAAGTCGACCAATGACAACAATCATTTAAAACTATTCACAAAGGATGCTGAGACCGTCCCGTTGGGTAATGAGTTCCAAACTTGATCAACTCTAATGGCAAAGAAATTTTGTTATTAAATTGAAATGAGATCATTCATTATATACTAGATGTGAGGTTTTAGACATACTGATACATAT
>JAHWFP010234921.1:2639-13212 GCA_023313725.1 Lithobius niger
CCCATTGTTGATGCGGTGACGAGAAGGCTGCTGAGAAAGGAAAAAAATAGAAAAAAGGAAGAAAAATTATAACTGTTTTGCACTCTAGGCTATAAAACACTTTCGTGAGTGGTGATTTAATGCTTACGTCTGTTAAGAAGGTTGTTGCCACTGGTAGAATAGAATGTACCGCTTCTTGGTCCTGTTGGTATTTTGTACTTTTTTTCTCGATTTTATTTCCTTCCACCGTTTCAATGCCACTCAGTGGAGGGAATTCTGCGCAAAACTTAATTTTTTTTGTTTGTTTCGATGTAAAGGCTTCCTTCCGCTTTTGTGAAGTAACTGGGGTGGTAGAAAAGGCGGGAGAATGGCCGTGCGTTGACTTCGTATCAGAGTCAGAAACACCACTCATTGTGTTCATTATTATGCGGTGGAGAGCCGCAATTGTATCGCTTACTGCCGGCAGTAAATAATAGAAGTGTAGAAAATCCAATTCAGTGAGAACAATTGCATCGTCTCTAGCCCTCAATGAAATAATATCTTCGCTCACTAATTTACAATGCAACTCCCCAGCCTTCAAATCTAGTTGCTGTCCGGCCTCGCGATGGTATATTTTATTTATAAGTGACATCCATTCCTGTTGAGTAATCGTTACATTTTTGGACGGCTTGCCTATAACGATTTTTATGCCAGTTGCGTCAGGTGTTACACGTAACGTATTCAGACCTGAGAGTGCAAAACAATTGGTAGCCATTAAGCTGCGAAAAGAGAGAGAGAAAATAAATGCATTTTAAACTTGGGAAGTGTTGAGTTTGGCAACAATTTCGTTAAGACTCTCCGTAGTAGAATGTTGATAGTTTAACAAACCAACAAGTTGCGCCTGATCGAGTACTATATTTCTACCGTCATCGCGGCAAAAAATCGCCGTGGTTTTGTAAAAATTTGAGTGACGATTCAAAATAAGATTAAGTCGTTTTCCAAACGACCACGACTTTGTGAACGCATTATTACTTTCTTTGTTTAAGAAAATGGCGTTCAACTCATCTCTTTGCTGAATAAAGGATTCCCAAGCAATTGTATCGAAAGTAATGCCTATTTTCGATGGACTTAAATCGCTACATGGTACGATCATTTTCCGGACGTGAATATATGGCTTATTCATGAATGATGAAGCCTGAGCGAACACGTCATTGCCTAAATAAATAATGCGTTGTTTTACATCAACCTTTGGGTTTAGGCTCGGCATTAGCTGCTTTACGTCTGCCATTGAGTTTGGTGAGAGGTGATATTTTCTATTAAAAAGAGGGAAAAAGTTAAAAACTTCAATAACATTGCGAGTGCTAAGGCCTAATACTTCACGTTCATTTAACATTACATGCTAAAAAATCTCTTAATTATTGTGAGAAAAGGAAAAACGAGGGCTCTACAGACATGCTTATTTTAAAATATAGCAAGAAATGGGGAAAAACAGCCGTACTTATTTTAGAATACAGCGCTAACGTACTAGGCCTGAATAAAAAAATATTAAACTTTATAAATTTTAAAACTAAGAATGCCTACTATTAAAAATGACTCGGTACTTACATTCAGATGAACTGGTTCGTTGTCTCGAGCGAAAATGAACTGAGGTTGCGGCACGTCGAATGTTGGGTGGTATTTATATGGACGGCCCGTACGCAAAAATGTGCCTACTGACCAATGAAATGAACAGGACAGAATTCATTGCCTAATATGGAGGCTTATTAGCCCTAAAGCTAATACATATTTTCTGTACGTAGCTAACCAATCAGGCAACAGAGCGTGATAGCCTGAGGCTAATGCATGCTAAAAAGCGACGCGTTATTTTTTTCATGTAGCCTGTCATGCATAAAATGCATGCTTTGCCTTCGGAGGCTGAGTGGTTCCCACGAAATTATACAACATTCTTATGCTAATTACAGTTGTGCAGGTGGGTTTGAGAACAGCCTTGCATGATAAGAAGCGACGCCTTATTTTTTTTTGTAATCTATGACAGTCATAAAATATAAGCTTTGCCTCAACCTTATATTTATGTAACATTGCGATGTTAATTTGCTGGGTGCAGGTGGATTCGAGAAGTTAGTATATACTAAAAAAGCGGCGGCTTATTTTTTTCTGTCCCACAACATGTATAAAATATTGGCGTTGTAATTATGTAATGTTAATTTCGTGGGTGTAGGTGGAGTTGAATACGTTAGGGGAGGATGAGTGTGCAATTGACTCGAGTATCAGAAAAGAACGCCTGAGGGGCTTAGAGGTCCGTCCTGCCAAACCGTCGTGAAAAACGACCGTGCCCGTGTTGGTTAATTATATAGCATCTTGGCTAAAAGAAAAAACTACAGCCCTCCATCTACGCTAATTTTTTTGGGTGGGAACATTTTTTGCATATATACTTAAAAACTGGGAGGTGAGGGGCTTGATAAAACGTGCCAGCATTGCGATGAAGGAAAAAAAAAAAGTTTGTAGGATGAGAAAATGCTAAGTACGTAATACGACGGGCCTAAAAGATAACTTTACTTCGCTCATGGCGTAAGGGGGAAAAGCGTTACACCCACACACACAAAACTAATGAGCAAAAAATAATACACTCGCCCATTCGCAAACTTTTCTAGATAAATTAGGACAAGTAAAAAGGAAGCCGCTCATAGCCTTAAGGCTAGAAAGAGGCGTATCCTATGAATATTCTTTTTGTTTTTTATTATTATTTAGCCTACGTTCCCAGTGGAAAAAAGGAAAAATCTATTCAGCCCGTTTATTTTCAACTAAGTGGCATGGATTACAGCCCTGCGTCGCCAAGCGAGCTCGACGTGGAGTCGAATTCTGGAAAATGACCAAATTGATAGCGTTGCCAGCCTTAGTCCGTCGTTGAGAGGAAGGGGTGAGTCAGATACAACTTCGGAAATTGGTGATATAGCCAGCCTTGGCCCATCGATTTCGTCGGAAGAGAGCAACGAGTCCAATGGGGAAGTAGATTCGAATGATGTATCACAAACTGGTACGGAAGTAGGCCTACCCACCCCGGATTTGACAAAAAGTAGCCCTAACCCATCGATTTCAGCACAAGCTGAAGCCGTACCCAGCACTAGTACTGGGATTATAACATCGCGAAAATGGAAGAAGCATTCTCGTAAAGGTAAGAGAAACAAATGGCAGTCGATTGTCAAAACTAAGAAGCGGAAATGGCTCAAACAACATCACGCTCTACAATTGCGCTCAGCGCTCGGAGCTCAACGTCAACAACAGTTGTTTGAACAATACTACAAGATTGTTGGTTGCTACCCTCCGCCAGACAACCTGAATGAAAATGGTGATGTCCCAGCAGCGGAAAGACCTATTAGAAACGTACTTCCATCAGTGAGAACGGAAACTAGGCTGCAAGAACTAATACTAGGTACCGTACGAATGGGCCGCGCCTGGTTCATCAGTATGTTATTAATACGACATACTTATCTTCACAGCCTAGAATGTGAAATTGGGTTGCTACATCATATTCGCGGGTGGAATCATCATGATGCTGAGCATTGCAATGCCATTGCCGAAGGTATTTTTAAAGTATTAAAATTCTTCCATTTTCTCTCTTCCATAATTTTAAGTTAGGCTGTAAGTTAGTTTTTACTCGTAATATATATTTTTGAGTCATTTGGCTCGTCTCTGATTCATTTTTAATAATAGAATCTATATTAAAAAGCGTTATAGTTATCAACAAATTGCCTTTCCTTATAGACAATTTTGTTTGGTAGCGGTTGGACGCAACAAAATATCTTTAAAACTATAGCCAAGCGCTCGCTCCATGCCTCTTTCCCTCCTCCAGCATAGGCACACCTCGCGCGCAGAACTCTAGCCTACGGCCTCAATGCTATCGTGCGCACAACTCATCATGTGAGCACGCTCAGCATTGAAAATCTGTTACGCCGCGCTCAACATTGGCGAGCGTTAGCCCAATACTAATCTGCACACAACAACTTTATGCTAGGCTTCGCCTCAGCATTGAAATCTGTTACGGAGAAAATTTGAAATCTTCAAACACGAATTGCATTGGAACTGTTACAGGCTGAAATCTCTAATAGCACTGAATTAGTTACGGAAAAGGTTTGTGTATCGAAGTTTAGTATTGATTTCTGTTAGGAACCGTACACAACCCCATACTAAGGTGCTAAAACAGTACCCTTAACTACTGACGTTACCAAACGGTAAGGAGCTCCGACAGGTGATTGCAGCCTGGACGTTTGGCGGCGACGGACGCTGGCTGAGCGTCTCCTTCGTCGTGTTATGATGCTTTCCCGCAGTACTTTGCGTGGGTGAGTCAACACGCCCCACCAATGAAATCTACCCAGTTGGACGTCTTTGTTGCTATTTGTGGTTTATCTGCCGAAATGAACTATCAAGCTAACGTAAGTTTTTACGAAATGTGTTATTCAAAGCTTATGAGTTTTACGACTAGACATTCAACCCTGTAATTTAAAGGAAGGTAATTGAAGCTTTGTTATTTTGGCCGGTGTAAGAGGAAGGGAAGGTCGCCAAATAATGCTCAATGCAAATTTGAATATTTTACGAGGGCGTTTAACACAAAGAACTAAATGCTTTTATTTGGTGCCTCACAGTGTTTTATTGTGGACCTTTCATAGCTCGAGGTGTGTTTTACTGTGTACAGGTAGTTCACTGAAACCCATTCTTGAAGAGTTGCAGTAATTATAATTATCCGTCTAGCCAAGAGTGAACTAGATACATGTTTCGAAACACCCTTGCGTTTGCTAAATGTTTGAGGTCCGTCCGAACCGTGAAAAATATTTTGTCGAAATGCTAATGTGTGTTTTACAATTTTTCATTCGTTTTATTGAGGTACGTCGATACTACAATCAGTGAGCAGCAACTACTCAACCAAATGCGTTAGTTTCCAGTTCCTAGTTTTGCGCCCTTGTTTGTACAAGAAGATAGGATACGCCTAGTTACCAAGCTTTGTCCGTAGGTCGATTCGGCAACGGCGTAATTTGCAACAACCACCTGTTTTAGGAGTTATAAATTTTTAACATTTAATATTTTCGATTATTTAATTGTGGTGTTTTGAATTTTAACGTTGCCTCTTTTATAAATATTAGCCCTTAATATTTATTCGAAACATTATTGGATGAATTTTGTACATTGTTGTAATTTGAGGCGTACAATAAATGTGACTTGTATTTTGAATCCTTTCAATTCCTTTCCGTCCAATTGTAATAGCTGCAACCAGAATGATTATTTTTAGAACGAATATTTTAATCCAACAATAATATAAATGTTACGTCAATCCCCGAAAAGTACGTAACAGCAGCTCAGTACGAAGGCGCGATCGTTTTGCATTCTGGGGTAGGAAAATGGCGGGCTATGTACTGTCACACCAACCACTTCGCTGCTTTCGTTGACGTAAATGCCCTTTCCTCGTTGAGTAATTAGTACGTATTTGTTCCAAAACAATTGCCAACCTTCTCGTGCTGTTGTGTTGTAGCTCGAGCCATAAAGTCCTGCTATTGTCGTACATAGTCGAGTGCAGCATCACGTTTCCGCACCAAGTAGTTATCTAGACACACGCTAGTGTGTCGCCGCCAAGTAACAGTAGATCATCCCATTGTAGACATTAGATTGTTAAAAATTGATTGTTAATGATAAAAAGGCGGTTCACTAGCAGACATGTGTCTGTTAACTGTAAGCAATTGAAAGCATATTTTGGCATGTTGAGGATAAATCCCTATGTGACAGAAATGTTTCAAATTGTGGAAAATGTAAGGGGAAGGGTCAGAGATTAAGAAAAACTAAAATTTAAAGGATGAGTGTCCACCAATCATAGAGAAAAAGATGTGTCAACAACGTTGTTTTTATATTACTGTCCAGCTAGCTAGCTGGCTAGCTAATAAGATTTTTCCCATGTTAAATCCCATAGACTTTTTGCTCATGGCTAGCGCAAAATTGAGAAGGCCTACGTACCTGAACTTTTGCACACGGCTGCATGGTGATCTGAGGATGGTGCATTTATTGGTTTGGGTGTTGTAGGGGTCAGGACAAATACGTGGGAGGGTTTTGAAATTCGCCACCGGCGAATTTAAATTTCGTTTCTTTTCCAAGTTGCAACCAAAGATGTTAAGCAACAATGGCTTGAACAATCAAGACTGGTCCTTAGATTTATTGTAAAAGCCTGGACGAACTCAAAACTGAACTGTAACGAAGGACAAAATAAAGAAACATTAACGTTGCCGTTGTGTAAGAATAGAGGGATGCACGTTAGATGATGGTTACGCAACAATACGAGCATACACGAGATAATGGGTTTTTTGTTAATAACCCAAAAATAAAATGCTTCGTTCTGCTGTTTTAGTATCAGCGACCTTCGGGGGTTTCTTCATGACTAAATGTGAACGAAATCTTGAAAAATTAAGGGAAAGGTGCAGGGATAAACAAAACAACTGAAGGGGATGCGCTGATTGAGTGAGTGAAGCGAACGAAATCAGCGATTGTTAGCCAATGTGTGCAAAAATGGGATTGAAGCATCTTAAACAGACGGTGTAACCTTATGTACGTTCACAGTCCTATGAAAGTTGTGATATCCACCCAAAACCCAAACTGGTAGAAAAACCCGCCAAGTGTCCAAAATCAGTTGGCGTTTGAAGGTAGTGATATCATTCACCTAGGGAAAGACCGCCAAGTCACTCCTATTAGCCAAGTTAATCGCACCCAATAATACTTTGGACGTTAAATGAAAACTTGAAGATTGCTACAACTTCAACTTTAACTTTCTAAGTATGCCTTGAAGAAACACAAAACACTATAAAACATTGGGCGGACCTTACTTCCAGTGTAGGTTTAAAATGCATTTGGCAACCAGACTAGTTTGATAAATAATCATTCGTCAATAATTTTCGTTGGTTTGGTCAAAGGAGCTATTCGTGTTCTTTGACTTGAGCATGCAATTACCAACAATCACCGACATCCTTTAGCTTGTACAGACATCAACCATCGACAGTCGTTAGTTTGGGCAACAATCGCCGACATCATTGGGCTTTGGCAACAATCACCAACGTTCGTTGGTTTGGGCAACAATCACCAATATCCGGTGATCAGTCTAGGCAACCAGCACGGAACGACTTGTGTAACGTCATGACACATTCTTCACGAGATAATTAAAATCAGCCAGAAGAAACTACATTGTGAAAATGCATCCAAGAAATTCTCACCATGTCCTGGAGTAAGTAACTAGGGCCGTCGTCACTTCCACTGTCGACATAATGGAGCGGGCTCCGCTCTCTTTGCTGATTGGCTATTTGGTCAAACAGGGTCGGCCTTTGAAAGTAGTGATAACATTCAACCAGGGAAAGGCTGACAGGGCAGCTGGGCCAAATCCTGAAGTAAAATTAAAAAATTTGCCTTGTAATTTCTAAACAATAAGAGGCAGCTGCTTGGGGGATTGGACCATTGGAAAACAGGTGAAAAAAAACCCTTCAAAATGGTGTATTCAAACGTCAAAAATATCTTCTGTTTGGTTTATTACCGATCTATCTGGATTTTATCTACCATTCCCGATTTTTACCGATATTGCAAATGTCGGTAAGGAATTGCGTGAGGCATTCTGAATCGGTAATCGGGATCAGCCCAGCCTTACAAAATATGCTTTTACTGCTTACAGTTAACGGACACAATGTCTGCTAGTGAGGCCGGAATGATTATTTTATTCAGGGCCATAGCCAGAAGCCTTACGCCGCCTCTTTATCACCAACAATCAATCTGTTTTGCAGCGAAGCTCCGCTATGATCACACTCCAATGTAATCTTCATCCGCGCGTCACGCGAAAACCACAAGGGCTATCCAAACCACACTTTGAATGTAATAGCACGGGAGTTCGGACAAGGTTTATCAAAAAAAAAAATATCCGGAATCGGACATATGGTTCAGGAACCATCAGGGTGACAAAATGGGCCAATAGCTTAAATCCAAAATCCAAACAACAACGATCGGCAGCACGCCGTTTCTAATTGTTTAGGTATGCTATTGTTAAAAGATTGATGCGCGGTCTAAGATTACATTGGAGTGTGATCATAGCGGAGCTTCGCTCCAATAAACAAGTGTAACACTGTAACGTAGCAACACAATAAAAAAAAAACAATGTTTAACTCTCACCCACAGCCTACTAGATGCTGGTTATTCTTATTAGTAGTAGTACTAGTTGTTTTCTCGAGCCTTCTTTAAATATATATTCGTTTGCTAACTCACTGTTCATGGTGTCTCACCTGCCATTACCGAATCAATGTTTCACCAAGAGTGGGCAATAGACAGGACAGTGTTGTTTCAAAAGTAGAAGTTTCAGAGTATCACTAACTCTTTTAGGGGGTCATTACTCCGAGTTTTCTGTCCAAAGCTTTTTTATACGGTTACTATCTTGTCGGGAAGGCCCGTTTTTTCTTCTTTTTTTTTCTTTTCTTGTTCCCAGGGGATGGAGGACGGGAGTGGAGGGAGCAGACCAAAGAGTCTAAGAATTCCCTGACCGGGAGCCATTCCACTGTAAGACGACTGTTGTCCATTGTAGACATGTGCCAGTCACCATCCAAATAAAGGAGGCTGGATCAATACGAGAGGAAAAGTAATGGATAAGAGCTTCCAATTTTAAGAACGAACCGCCATTTTTTAAAAGGAACTGTTGTGAATAGCAGCTTCGATAACAGTTACAGCAATGACGTCATTGGGGCCTTTAGCGATAGTGGCGATGCTAGGTGCAACTCTATTTCAGAAATGGAGAGCTGTCTAGGTCGGATATTTTTCTCTCTTGTTGTTGTGATTGTCTGGATTATTTATTGACTATAGTGCCTCGAAAAAAAGAGAAAAAAAACACATCGGTCAGTAAAACTCAATGTTTTGTAACCCTGTGTTTTTTTGTTTGTCTGATGGAGTGCCCATGACTGAAATGCTATAATGTATTTCCTTGGAACGTGCGTCTGCAAGCAATGACGCTAGCCCCAGATGTTGAAACGACAGAGTCAATAAGAAAGAAAGCCAGCTTGATGTTTCTTCAAGTTTCATCAAGTTACATCAAGTTTCTTCGTTCCTGAACCTTTTGTTGTGACGTGCATCATGCCATATCATTTAAAAATAGGATGGAGGGGTGCAATTGAACGTTTGGTGGAAGGGTGTTCCTATTTTGTATATGTGTTTTATTGTGACCAAGGGGGAAATTTATCCCTTGAAAATTAAACGCATTTGTGATTTTTATGACAATGTGGTGTAATCTTGCTGTCAGGAGCAGGGCGTATAGCTTTTAAGAAAGCCAGATTATTTGTATACCGTCCGCTGATTATGTTTCCAGTGGTGGGTATTGTGAAAGACATATCGAGCCTTCACTCGTCTAATGCGCAGCACAAGTTTTAAGGACGTGTTTAAGAAACGATCTAGCCTTTCATTCTCGGAGCTAGAATTTATTCGCGATGGCGAAGGTGTGTCGCCATGGTAACAATGCTACCTGGATTCGCTATCTCCGACATCGTTCGGGCAATTGCTTGCAGTCGTATAATCCGTGACAATACGATAAAGAATTCCGTCTGATAAACAATTTTCTGAGTCACAGCTGAACTCCTATTACTTACAGTTTTCTCTGCAAGCTGGCGGCGCAAAAACTACCGCCATGTTGGAATTTTGAAGGATTTCTAGCTTCTAGCTGCGAGAATGCAAAGCTCTTCCTTACGTAAATCTGCGCTGATGCACAAATATTAACTTTTGTGACCTAGTCCTGGCCTTCGTCGTGGGAATAAATATAAATACCTAAAAGGTTAAACACGAGTAAAATTATACCTCACATTTATAATTCAATTCACCAAGGAGACAGAAATAGTACGCAATATGTGCAGATGCAGTGAAGATCACCCTGAAATAAAACAAGCCGGGCAGTGCAAAAATGCGGAGGATTATGTTTGTCTGGTCCTTCTGTTTTCTCACTACAGGATCTTCTTCACTGCATGTGATACTTACTTTTTTTTCTACCTGGTTTACCTAAGAGTGGCTGTGAGATGTAACGTTGTCGTCTTTTGCTTTTAGGCATTTTTAATTATTTCTGCTGAAATTTAGTTTTTGTATTAAACTTGTGCTGAGGATTAGGCGAGTGTCGGCTCTTTCTGTCATTCCCAATATCATTCCCACATTCTGCCTTTTGGGATCCAGCACTAGAGAAAATTTTAGCATTCCGTTAAAACGCAACATCACTTAAGCGAACAAGAATTTCCGTTTGGTTTGGTTGAAGGAACTACCCGAAAGGCAACTGCTTACAAGGAGATATAGTTGAAGGAACTACCCAAAAAGCAACGGCTTACAAGGAAATATGGTTGAAGGAACTACCGGAAAGGGAACTGCTTCAGGGAAATATGGTTGAAGGAACTATCCGAAAGGGAACTGCTTAAAGGAGAGATGGTTGAAGGTACTACCCGAAAGGGAACTGCTTCAGGAAAATATGGTTGAAGGAACTACCCGAAAGGGAACTGCTTCAGGAAAATATGGTTGAAGTAAATATCCGAAAGGGAACTGCTTAAAGGAGAGATGGTTGAAGGAACTACCCGAAAGGGAACTGCTT
>JAHWFP010234932.1:16390-34323 GCA_023313725.1 Lithobius niger
TGACCTTTTGACCTTCGTTTGACCCCTTAAACTACCTTTTAGTCAGGGCTGTCATACCCAAAGATGTCATGAGTGGTATTAAGGTATGATGCGCCATATTTTAAACACTTTTTTCCTTTGTAAAAGCATTGGTTTTAGCAGAAAATGGTAAAAATGTGATTTTTCGCCCAAAATTTGACCTTTTGACCTCCGTTTCAGCCCTTAAGCTACCTATCAGTCAGCTGTCATACCTTGAAATGTGAAGAATAGTATTCAGGTATGATGCGCCACATTTTGAACATTTTTTTCCTGTATATGAGACTGGTCAAACTATTTTTTGGTTTGGCTCATGGCCAAAAATAGGCACTTTCGGTTTCCACTTCCGGTTTGAGAAATTCAGTTAGCCCTATATCCAGATTTCATCAGTATACCTAAATTAGCATCTGTGCCAAATTTGGTGCTTTCCTCACTAAAATGCAAAAGTCACCCTATTTTAGTGGCTTATCTCCCCTACTAACAATATATGTAAACTAATACGAAATAGATTGCTGACTAAGGATAAGTTTCATAGTAACTGCAGTTTCATAAAGTACAGTTTTTAAATTTACTGCAGTTTCATAAAGTGCAGTTTTTACGCAGAACTGCAGTTTCATGAAGTGCAGTTTTTACGAAGAACTGCAGTTTTTGAAAACTGCAGTTCAAAAGTGCAATTTTATGGAACACAAACTGCAGTTCTTAATTACTGCAGTTTTGTAACTAATTGCAGTTTCCGGACTTAAACTGATTAATTAAAACTAGTTTGTGTTCCATAAAATTGCACTTTAGAACTGCAGTTTTTTTAGGTCAAAACTGCAGTATTTTTTGTAAGGGAGAGAACACGTTCATTGTTTGTTTCCGGATTGGATGTTGATGAGTTGGAAGCAGTTTGTTTGTTGGGTTCTTCAAGTTCATGTGGAACATGATGGCGACAACCTCGGTGTTTGTGGGATTTTGGGGGTCCTAACACCCAACGAAATTTTCCCTTTTTTGGTGGTGAAGAAAACACAATTCCTTGCCTATCCCTTTCAGCCTTTTCCTGATGTTGCTTGAGACATCCATTCAGGATATTGGAAGTCTTGCATGGCCTCAATTACCCTCCATTCACGAAGTTTAATATTGACACAAATGGGGCATGGTTTGTTGAAAAAGTTGCAAAGTCGGTGCTTTTGGCGCACTCTATAACCTTTCTGCCATACTGGACAGACCAAGGCAGTTACAACTTCCCAGGTTTTGTATGACGGCTGCCTGTTGAGATAAATGTCCACTTCTTATTCGGGGTAATTTGCTAGTCATGCCTCCATGACTTCTCTTCTTTTTTGTAACGAGCAGTAAGGACGATGAAAAAAGACAAACTGTGTGCGCAGTGAACACTAACCAGGTGGGAAGATGAGACAAAGGATGAACAGATGGCACTATTGTCAAGAGGAAAGGTCGATGGAGCCTCACAACCGATAAGGAGTGGGGGATTCCCGTCCAAGTGTGGGGAGAACCGGAAATTGGCCTAAAACTTTTTTGTCCGTGATTAGAGGAGTGCCTAAACATTTCCTGGATTTTGGCAGTCTGACGTTTTTTTAATTTCTTTAATGGTTAAGACAGTGACTAGGTTTTCGCGTGGAAACGGACAGGACGAAAGGTGCCCATGGGATGTATCGGGCCAACATAAAACCTCAGGGTAAGAGTGTGGCTTCCGGAGAAAACCTTGATTGTTGTCAGTTCAAAAGTTTTTATTTTTTGGACGGCCATTACGAGAAGATTCCGGCTATCATAGGAAGGAACGAAATTGAAAAGAGTCGTTCATTATGATGACCGTGATGGTTGGTTTATTGGAGTCCTGTTAAGTGTTAAACGATGCATCATAATCAATGAGCGAAAATGGCGGACGAATGAGAAATGCGCGAAAGCACTGTGGTGGTTGAAGTGTGGTCGTGACCACGAAAGCAGTTCCTATGATTTTCAAGAATTGGACAACATAATTTGCTGCTCTCCCCACCCCCAGGAAAGTCCCGATGAAATTTTGTTCTTTTGCCTACGAAAGTACATATTACTTGTGATTTTTTTGTATTGTAATAATATTTGTTGCGATAGCAACGGGTCTGGCAAGGACTGGGGAGTCACTGAAAATAAAAATCACCTGGGCTCATGATGGTTGGGAATCCACAAGCTGTTTATTATGTTCTCGTAATGCTGCTTTAAAGCAAAAATTCATAGGTAATGTATATCATCCACGGACAACAAGAAGTTGTGATTTTACATAAATTTGCTAAAATTAAATAAAATTAAATACGGACGAAAATTGTAAGACTATTATAATATTTACCTAAAAGTTTTAAAACCTACCAGATGAAATTTGGAATTTAACCAAAATTGGTGAAAAAGAATACATTCTTAAATAGCAATTCTAAACAAATAAATAATTCAAGGTAACACTAGCCCTAATCCTGAAAACAATGTCATTAGCAATGCAGTGGATCGACAGCCAGTTAAGCTAGCATCCAACGATGAAGTGCGTCCCATTGTTGCGAATATGTCAAACTTGAAGGCCCTTTTGGCTCAATAAAGAAAACTCAAACTCGAACTTTAAGAGTGAGGTGTTGCATGAGCACGACTACGTTGCAGTTCAAATGACCAGCAGGAATTGAATCAGTGTTTGGACTGGTTCAAGAAGTTGTACGGTAGTTCACTCAATTGAAATGACAAACTCTGTTATTATTTTAGGTATTCAGAAGGGCCGACCATACAATTTGTCTGACTTGCGTGATGCATTGGCTTTGCATATTGACCTTAGCGAGGTTGAGGCTGCCTGTACTCTACGTATTAACAATGCATTTCAAATTGTGTTGAGGTCCATGGCAGCGAAAAATACTTTGAAAAACGTTAAAAACTTTAGCATCAATGGCTTTTGTGCTGTGGTGTACTATCTAAATCTTCAGACTGCAGTGATTAGGGTCCACTGGCTGCCGTAGGAGATCGCAGATAAAGAGATCTGTTCTGTTAAGTCCAAATTTGGTGTAGTGAATTCCTTTACTCGTGAAAAGAACATTATCGAAGGCTTTACAAACTCTTATTCTGGTGTGAGGAGAATTGAGCTACAATTGAAAGAAAACACTACCTTAAGTGACTTGCCTGATACCGTGGATATATGTGGTTTGTCGGCTTTACTCGTTGTCTATGGCTGATCACCATTATGCATAAGATGCAACTTTCGTGGGCACGTTCGTCGTGCCTGCGAAAGCATGCTTTGTCAGAAATGTCATCGGTTCTCTGAAAAGAATTGGCCGTGTGTTCACCCTACTGATATGTCATATGCATCTGTGGCTGCTGTTGCTCTCCCTGGGCCTGCTATGTTGCCTATTGATGCTACTCCTTCTTGTCTGAGTACCCACCCGACTGTTGCAATAGTAGAAATGGATACTTCTAAACATCCTGATGGTCTTGTCATAGTTGAGGCCAATGATTCTGAACCTGCGGTTTTTCAGTCGGCTTTGTTTCATCTTGATAGGCAAACTACCACCGGCGTGCACACTACTGCTACTACTACTACTACCACGTTTGTTCAGCCTAGTGTGGATTCTGATCTTTCTGACGTCCAGCTTAGAAAATGGCGGAAAGTGAACGGCAATTAAATGTCGCTGTCAGATGTTTGCCTAGTTGACACTTCCAACCGATTTTCGCCCTTGGCAGATGTTGAGGTTGAGGTAGAGTATGTGGAATCCGAAGTGAGCATTGAGGATCATGTGAACCAAAACGACAGTGACTCAGTGTATTTTTATCGTGCGTATATATGATCTGGAATTGATTATCATCTCCTCTTTCTGGCACAGTCCAAGAAGGCGATTGGCATGGTTCAAGTTGTTGTCAACAAGTGCTTGCGCATTGTTACTACTTGTATTATGTCTACTCCTGTTAGCGCCATACATGTTGAAGCTGGGGAACTGCCCATTGCCTGCCGGGCCAAGGAGCTGTTACTATCCTTGTGCTTACACAATCTTAGCCGTGGTTTGAGTGACCCTGTTGCCAGGGTTTTGTCGGACTATCGGGATGTGAGTGAGTTTGCGCGTAATGGGCTGGGCTCCGCTGGCCTCGGCATGTCCTTAGCTATTAGGTCTCCTCTCATGAAATTTCCTGACCTTCTCTCTGGGTTGATGTTCCCAGTTTGTGGACTTGGTGTAGTGAGCTTGAGCATGCGTTTCTTGGTGGTTTCCATCCATTAATGGCAGATGTGTTCTGTGACGCTTCCTTCCACGTTGATAGTTGGGAGGGAGGTGTTGGTGTGGTTGTCCCTTCACTGAAGTTCAGTTTGCGTCGTTTTTTGCCTGCTGTTCCTTCAGCATTTGAGGCTGAACTTGTTGCCTTCTCAGTGGCTCTTGATGTTGTACTTGACTTAGCGATCTGCAGCTTCACGATTCGCACTGATTCTGCATCCAGTCTGTGGTTCTTGCGTGATTACTTTAGCCGTTTGGACATTGGGAACCCTCTTGCAGCAGAGACCGCATGGAAATTATTTCAGGCCCTCCAGAGAGGCGTCGTTGCTCTTTCCTGGACACCTGGGCATGCTGGTTGTCTGGGCAATCACGCAGCGAATGCTCTTGCACGGAAAGCTTTTGCCGAGCGAGCTACTTCTGTTGTTTTCCCGGTGTCCCCGCGTGATCTGCGACCGGTTTTGACTGACTGGTCTTGGGCTTGTTGGTTGAGTGAGTGGGTGTCTGATACCACGGGTGGTGCTCTGTTTGCCGTCAATCCCACTGTTCAGGTTCCTGCCGCCCTTAGCAGGTTTTCACATTGTTCAGCTGGTGTCATTTTTCGGCTCAGGACAGGGCGCACCCGCCTCAATGCACACGCTTATAAGCTCCGCCAGTCCCACTCCCCATTGTGTTCTTGTAGTGAACAGGAGACTGTTCTTCATCTCCTTTTACACTGTCCGCTTGGTGATGTGCATCGTAAGGCTATATTTAGTAAGCACTGTATGTTTGCCAGTCTTAGTGATGTGCTTTGTGTGCACCCTGTCTCGGCTACCACTCTACATGGTCTCCGGGATGTTGTAGTCTTCTGTAGGCAACGGGGAGCACGTATCTAGTTGCCCTGTAGGCTTGTTCACGTTCATTTGTTTTGTTAGTGTCTGTGTTTTGTCAGTGTCCGTGTTTCCATATCCATCCTTACTTCCTTTTGACATGGTATTTATCCTGCTGTTTATCTGCTGTTATAGTTTTGTAGTTTTAAGTAGGTTTAAGTAGTTCTATACGAGGGCGCATGGCTTTGGGCCAAGGCATTCTATACAAATAAATAAATAAAATTCAAGTTTGGTATTATGTAGGAAAAACAAATAAGAAAAACGGTATTGTTGTTAACGACAGTGTTGCAAAGAATTATCTACTTTTTTTATTTATGTTTGGCTGTTACAATGTGTTTGTATTTGCACCTTTTATTACTTTTATTTACCACTTATCAAAAATGCAATTGGTCAAACCATTAACCACTTGCATTTTTCTTCAGTAACCACTTGCTTCGTAATGAGTTGTTTTGTAAACCATAATTAGGAAACAAACTTTGGGCCTATTATAGGTGAAGGGAATAGAAATATATTTTTAATTTGTATTTACTTTCATTTTAATGACTTTGCAATACTTGCTAATGTTCATTAACATTTGAGTACAATACTCACTCGTCTACGTTTGAACTTTTTGTCTTTTGGTGTGAAACCCTTTGGTGGTCTTTTTCACGTTTTAGCTTTTTAAGCCTAAGCTACGTTTCATGCTAATTTTAAGAGGTTTTCGTTTGATCTCACATTCAGTTTCTGTTTCGTTATTTGCAGCATATTTCCTCCATCGCCGCCGGCTAAAAGTAAAATTCCACGTTAGTAGGGGTATAATGCGATATTAGGTGACACACATACCCCCACTTCTGGTCACGTGATAAAAGTGGGGATAATGACGTCACATTCGATTTTGTCAATCTAGAGGAGTGTGGAAAAGTGCCTCTTACTACCTTTTTCTGGTTTTCGTCAATTTGAAGGAGGGTGGGAATGTGCCTTTTGCTACTTTTTTCGCTATTAGATCGTATACAAACATTTACACCCCACTTCCGGTCACATGTTCAAAGTGGAGGTAGTGACTTCACTTCTGGCTACGTGATGAAAAGTGGGGTTAATGACATCACTTCCGGTTTTTCGTCAATCTAGAAGAGGGTGGGAAAGTGCCTTTTGCTACCTTTTTTTCGTTTTCGTCAATCTGGATGTGGGTTAGGAATTGCCTTTTGCTACTTTTTCGCTTTTATGTCACATGATGAAAGTGAGGGCAGTGATGACACTTCCGGCTTTCGTCAATCTGGAGAAGGGTGGGAAAGTGCTTTTAGATACCTCCTATGCCGTCACTTCTGGTGGGTAACTTATGCTAATACTATATGAGCAACTTCACACTAATGTCATATGAGCAACTTCATGCTAATGTCATATAAGCATCTTCACGCTAATATCATATGAGTACTTCATGTTAATGTCATACGAGCAATTTCACGCTAATGTCATATGAACAACCTCAGGCTAATGCCATATGAAAAACTTCACGCTAATGTCGTATGAGCAACTTCTCGCTAATGGCATGTGAGCAACTTCAATAATAGCCTATGAGCAACTTCACGCTAATGTCATATGAACAACATCACACTAATACCGTTTGAGCAACTTCATGCTAATACTCTTCTGATATGGCACATATAGCCCTGACCAACTGCACCAAGGCTGGGAGGACGTCTTTCAAAGTCCAGAACTGCATCTGGACTGAATTTTTTCCGTTGGATAAACCCAGCTCCCACCTTCTGGGTTTTTCGTACTCAAGTAAACTTGTTTGGTGTGTTGCATCATGGGTAATATTTTTTCCTATATAAGGAGAGATCCGACGAAGAAAATTCAGCCCAGATGCAGTTCTGAACTTGAACACACGGCCTCCCAACCCTGCTGCAGTTAGGCAAGGCTACATGCACCATATCAGCAGGGAACCTGCACCAAGTTTTTTTCTAAGTTTTTTCTAAGTTTTTAAAATTTTTTTCCAAGTTTATCTAAGTTTTTTCCATATCCTGGAGATTCAAAAAAAATGTCAGTCCAGATGTAGTTTTGTTTCTCTCAAGTTTCTTTGGAATATTATTTTCCCGTATTAATAATAATAATAATAATAAAAGGAATGAATGATTTTTTTTTGAGAAAAAGAAAATGAATTCAAAATCATTGTTTACATGTACATACTGTGGAAAAGTCTATGCAACTCGGCAAGATTTAACCCATCATCTTCCCAACCATCGATCCGATCTTCGACCAGAGTGTTTACTCTTCGAAAACGAGTTGAAATATATTGAAGGTGAAATACGTTTCAGTTTGTTGCATGATGATACTCATCGAATTTATTTCTGCTAAATTGAGTATACCGACCCAACTCAGGCATTCCATCTGCTCCATTATCCTCAGGAGTTGTAAAGTTCAACTGTGTTTATCAATAGATTTTACCAGGGGTTCCAACATCGCGCAACCTTTTTCTGGTCCCTCTATACATCCGTTTACAATGAATCTGGCGTGTTGGAGAATACTTTCAAAAAAATACTGGAGTCCATCTACGTTTTCATGAAAGAAGGCAGTGGTTGGCGCATTTTGTAAGTTTGGAGTATGCTCGTAAAAGTAGCAAAAATCACTCCTTTGTATCCTAGTTCTGTCTTACCCTTACCAAATAGTAATGTGGCTAGACCACACGAATCGTAAGAAAACTGCACTTTGTGATAGAAGTATATAACTTGGAGGAGTGAAAGGATGTGTCTTGGTAAGCCTTTTAAGATTAAGAGGCATTTGTATCACTTCCAGTTTAGGCGGCAGCCATCCTCAAAGTTAAGCCTAAAAATCCGCAATTTCTGATGGTTTTAATATCGTAGCAGCAGCTTCAGTCATACAATTTGTGTGATTTACAAGTTCAATTTTGACGGGGGTTTAACTAATTGGCTAGGTTTTGTAAACAGAAGTACACTGAAATGATTTTATACATTTCTTCTTTACAGTTGCTGAAAATGTCATCCTCCTCCAAAGATTCAAATTTGCCAGCAATGTAGTCGAACCTGAACCTGCTGCACCAATAGACTGGTCCAAATGTTTTTTGTGTCAGCAGATAACCAAGGACGAAATGGTGGACCCAGCATTGAATAAAAGGGCCACTTTCAGAAATTCTGGTTATGAATCTTTGGCATCAAACATCACAAAGTTGAATGAATTGCATGCCCTGCCAATGCCTATTGATGTAAGTCTACTAAAAGATGAAAACATTAATCTCTCAGAAACCTTTCTTAAACGAAAGGCCATATGATATAAGAAATGCAGTCTAAAGTTTAATAATCGAGAAGTTGAGCAGGCTGAGTCGAAAAAATTAAAACTTTCAACTGAACGTGCACAGGTACTAGAGAATGCCGCAGCTTCTCATTCAACAGCACGACCTAGGTGCATGAAGCAGGACGAGCAATTTTCCACCATTTGCTTCTTTTGCGACAAGCATCCAAAAGAAGGTGAGGAATTGACTAAAGTCTCAACAAAGTTAGTGGAAAGGAAAAATGAAGTGTGTGGCACATCTAGGGAACAGTGTTCTGAGTGCAAAGTTTTCAGAAGGGGATATGATTGCACGGAAGAAAAAATATCATCTCAACTGCTTGGCCACTTTGTACAATTCATGTAGGCCAACTGTTCAATCTGATGCTAAACTTGCTTGCGTGATAGAGGGCCATTGCTTTCTCCGATTTACTTTCGTACATTGATGACACTAGTAAAAATGCAGTTGACGTTACCACGTATTTAAAATGTTTACTACCTAGTAAAAATGCAGTTGACGTTACCACGTATTTAAAATGTTTACTAGTTTACTCAACCACTACACTAACCGGCTGAAGGAACTGATTGCACTACATAACTGACAATAGAAATTCCTGAAGTACACAGTACCCGACTAAGAGAGAAGATACTTGCACACTTCACGGATATGCGTGCAGAGAAATCTGGTAGAGACTATCTTCTATTCAGTGAAGGCATCGTTGCTGATTCCTTGCGTTTGTCTTGTGATAGCTACGATGAAGAAGCTGTGTCTGCTGCTAAGGTCGCAAAAATTTTTCGGAAAAGTGTAATCAGCTCGAGTACCACGTTCACAGCTCAATTTAAGGAAAACTCAATTACAACCGTTGACGTAACGGGGGATGCTACGACAGAGTAGGTGCTTGTAACATCGCCGGTCGTCTGGTGTAACCGGATCAATCTTACTATCACTCTGGGTTGACTTTTGGTACTTTTTAGTTAAAACAGCACAACCGCTACAGTCCCGGTGTAGAGAATGGAGCTACAATGTCCTAATAATGTAGGCTAAATAGTGATAATAAGCGGTAACGCTGCCACCAAGGTGGGAAAAGGCTAGCTAAGTTATATTTGAAGAGAAGTGTCTTAAATACTAAATTCCAGCAATCAACGAACTATTAAACCAACGGGCATTTAAAACTCCTGGTTTTTATTTTAGACAAACATGTTAAAATATTCGCACTTTACATTTACCAATTTACAACTTAGTTTAGTTTATAAATATTACGGGAATTTACATTAAATTCGTACACGTGAACTTGGCTTAGTTCAATAAACAATTTCAAAATAGAAACAGTGATTATAGGCAACGGGGATTTCGCAAAAGAGCCCTCTAAATTACGAACAGTCACGACTATGTAGTAATAGTACACCTGAACCTACAGTTATGTTTCAAAAGGGAACACCCAAAAGATCAAACCGTCCCCATCAGAATATCACGTTAAAAAAGGTATGTACACGCCATGAAGTACTGCGCTTCTGCAAATCTAACTGACCCGATGGCCTTTGTTTACATTAAGCTACGTTAATGAAACGGTGAAAAAGAGCTGGTTTTTAGGAAGGGACTGTGAACCCTTATGTTATGGCCGTTAACATCCGAAATGCCGTTTGGCTTAACCCACCATAAGGTTTACATTCAAAGCTAAGAGGTTAGGTTTAAAATTAAACTATAAATTTTGAAATCAGAGTACAAAAGATAAACTTTCAATTTAAACTAAGTCATACGAACCAACTACCTTTGCCCGGCATGGCAACAATCGGACCGCGGCATCTCCACTCCTGACCGGCGTAGCGACATCTAGCTTTGAGATTCCTGAGCTGTGCTAACGAAATCTCCTGGGTCTGGGTTTTCATGCCTTCTGCTTGGCAGGCAGGTAGATGGAAGGGGCGGACGTGTAGGAGAGCGACGGAGGGGTGGAGCGGGGTAGAGGGAGAGTCTTGGAGGAGGAGAGACTGACCAAAACCAGCCGGGCTGTCACTACCGGAAGTAGGCATGATGGCGCGGATGGGCAGGGTAGCTGAGCGCTGTGAGTGGAGGGGAAATTGAATGCAGTGTTTTGGTTGGAAGGGAATTGGTGAGGCTGCATTGACAAAGGAAATTGCCGAATTGGGAGCGTTAGAGGCCTGGCTTGGAAGTGCAAGTGAGTTTTAAACTCATAACAACGTGAATTTAGGCCTATAAAAATAAACTACGATATTATGTATGGCAACTATTCAAGGAGGGGGTGGGGACGAAGTGTTAGCTCGGATTTATTATTTGACTTTGGGAAACAAACCGCTATTAACAAGGCATGATTTTATCGAAGGAAAGCTAGTTTGTTTTCGTTCTTAGAGGTTTGCTACGGTCGGAGTTTGGATGGAGATGCTATAAAAGAATAGACATGAAAATAAACACTGGGTCCGTAAAAATAAACAAACATAAAAAGTTGAGCTCCGGTATGGTTCATGGCAAGAAATTAAGTTTACTAGAGTGCAATTGTGCACAAAAAAATAAAAGGTTAAATATACCAGCTTAGTTTTAAATTATGCTATAACGCATTTAGGTTAGATTTTAGTTGTTTGCAGAAGCAGACAAGTGATTTCAACGTCGGACATTTTTCATAAATAAAGTAAGTCGTCACCTGTTTTAAGAATAAAAAATATCGTGTGCTTTACATGTATGCGAGGTTAAGTACCAGTGTAATGGAAGCCCCTCCTAAAATACAACTAAGCTAGTGTTTGTGGCTTTATGCCTGAAAGAATAAATTACAAAATGTACAATTTTGGCGATTTTGAAGCGGGATCGCCATAAAACGAGTTTCTTCTTAAAAAGAAGGGTTCTGCCCTCAGGTTTTTGGCTCGGCGGTGTTGAGGTGTCCTCACCACGAATGTCTAATACAAGACCACGTTTACATTGACCCGCTGCTTCTATCCTTTGTAAATGCATTGCTGTACGGACCAAATATACAGAATGGTTTACGACCATCACAGCAAGCTCTCACTATCTGCCAGATGATAGTATTCAATGTACAGTCTGAAGGTACGATGCAAACTAATAGGCACAGACTTGACCGGGAACCTCCCTTGCCAATTTATTTGGCAATGCCTGTACATGGCAAGACAAGGAAGCGAGAAATTGTAGATATGCTTCATGATGTTGGATTATCAATTTCATATGACAGGCTGTTGCGAATATCATCTCTATGCAATGCCACAGTTTGTCGCTACGCTGAGGAACATGTCATGTGCCCTTCAAATCTTAGGATAGGGTTGTTTACAACGTCTGGATTTGATAACGTTGACTACAATCCAACCAGCACGACTAGTGAGGACTCATTCCATGGTACCAGTATTTCGTTCTTCCAGCTTCTGACAGCTGGCCAGACAGGGTGTGCTAGGCAACATGTAACTTACCAGAATAGCTCCTCAAAATCTGGCCCTGCAATACTTTAAGAGTATGAAAATGTTCCACCTGCATACTTACTGGCTAAAGAGTTTATTGTTCCTGCTAATACTGTCAGTCTGGGGTCCATGTCAGTTGCAAACAAAGTTTCGAAGAAGGAACTGAAGGTTGTCAAGTGGCTCCAAAACTCACTTGACGAACATGGGAAAAACAAAATATCATGGTCGGCATTTCATGCAGAGGAAGAGGAAAGTGATATGGAGAAATCTATAGTTGCACTTCTTCCATTGTTTCACGAAGATCCAAAATTGGTGGCGATGCTTAAGCATGGGATGGACATCATACAGGAATCAATAAGTTTCCCCAATCCAGGACAACTACCAGTCATCACGCTGGATCAGCCACTGTATGCCTTTGCCAAAACGATCCAGTGGAATTTCCCAGAATCATATGGCGAGAAGAATTTCTTTATTGTGTTTGGTTCGTTAAACATTGAGCAAGACATTGACAGGGCTTTGGGGAAATACTTACAAAAAAGTGGATGGACAGAAGCATTGGTGAAAGCAAATGTTGCTACATCTGGAATTGCTGAATCTTACATTACAGTGTCGAACATCGCTAAGACAAGATTGGTACATCAGATGTGCGCCACCTACAACGAAGAGATAGACTGTACGGTTGACTGTGCAATTGACTTTGACAGTTGGAGCGCTAGTAAAGCTGCAGAAGTCCCTATGTTCAAGTACTGGAGTACTTTTCTTGACCTAGAACTCCTTATGTTCCTGTTTGTGAGGGCACACAAAACGGCAAACTATGAGCCTTACGTTGAGTCACTCAAATTGTTAATTCCATGGTTCTTCGCTCTGAATTTACACAATTATACCAGACAGCTTCTTGTCTATCTTAGAGACCTTCTTGAACTGCCACAAGCCCATCTGGACATTTATGAAGCTTTCAAGCAAGGTTTGTTTGTGGTGATCAAGACTAACAGACTTTTCTCTTCAATTGGACTCGATCAGGCTCATTAACAGGATATCGCTGTGGTCAAGGGTGAAGGAGGCGCAATAGGTCTTCTGCTCAATCCATCAGCTCATCGCAGGAGGATGCTGGCAGGTCCAGAGATTTGTAGATTGCTGACTGATTTCGAACATTCTTCAAATAAAGACATTATTGAAGTTTAACACTCCACCACGAGCAAGGAAAAGCATTTCAAACAAATTTTGCGAGAAAAGTTGTTGCACTGAAGGAAGCATTCTTGGAATTCTTGGTTCAGGCAAGGAACTTTTCTCACTTGATGGAGCTGATACAGTGGACGAACAATGCGTGCAGAACGTGATGACAATTGAAAAGATTGGGAATGAAAAAGTTCAGTTGTCATTGATGAACGGCTTCTTAAAAGGAATGTGTCCATTTACTAACGCATTGCTAAGAAGAATTTGAAACTATTTAGATGCCCAAAGCAAACACCAAAAGGAAATTTCACAGTGAAAACCCTCAAGAATGACGTCGATTTTTTCTCGAAGTTTATCATACCAATGAGATTTGGATCGTGATCAGTTTTTCTCCTATGAAAACCAGCCCTGGCCTCCTTCCATCTCACTTAATGGAGAAATGAGAACTGGACACAAGGCAGCCCTTGTCACAAGCTTAGTCAAGTAACTGCAACATGGTGTAGGTATGGCATTGGAACAGGACACAGGGGATGATTTGGAGGATCTAGGTATACACGAGGACAGTGAAGAATTACATGAAGAATTAGTTGAAGTTATAGATAAAGATGAAGTTATAGATCATCAAGCAACTAAGTTGGTATCTTCACCCACAGTTGAACAGAATCAAGGTAATGGCCTATTCGATGCTATCATCTATGAAGGCTCTGCTCTTGTGCACATTCTACATCCACAGTCAAAATAGACATTTTCCGAGTATTCTGATTTGGTTTGGCAAGACCATATTAAGAAAGATGCAACCAAGCACAGAGCGCAGTGCATTGATATTGTGTGGGATTCATACAACCCACTAAGCACAAAATCACATATCAGAGACAGTAGAGGTTCAGGATCTAGGAAGCAGGTGAGGCATAACTGCAAACTTCCAAATAACTGGATGAATTTCCTAAGGAATTCTCAGAACAAGACTGAACTATTTGCGTTACTAGCTCAAGATACAGTAGCCTCTCTTAGGTTTGAAGGTATCGAGGTCATATCTACACTTGGTACTAATGTGATTGCAAACACTGCTACCGATTATAATACTCTTCAACCGTGCAATCATGAGGAAGCAGATTCCCGAATCTTCGTTCACGTTAACCAGGCTGTTATTAATGGTATTAATAACATCTGTATTAGAACGGTTGATACCGATGTTGTAGTGCTGGCAGTTTCATCCTTCTACGACTTGAATAAAAAAGGACTAAAAATCCTGTGGATTTATTATGGGTCAGGAAAACATTTCAAGGTTTTACCTATTCATCAGATGGCTCAAACTATTAGAGAAGAGAAATCTATCGCACTTAGAGGGTTTCACGCATTCTCTGGCTGTGATACCACTTCCTACTTCAGGGGCCGCGGAAAACCAACTATGTGGAGCAGATAGCAGGCATTCCCCGAAGTGACACAAGCCTTCTACTATCTGTCTTTCCCACACCAAGCCATTACATACTGTCTTTAATCTTCTTCAACGCTTTATCGTTCTCTGCTATTCTGTAACCAGCGAGATTAAAAGAGTAAATGAAGCTCGCAAAGACTTATTCACGTCTTTGAACAGGACCATGACAAACATTGCAACACCACGCCACAGTAAACACCGCTTGCCGGTATTTTTCCATGACAAACATTCCACCTACAGCTGCAGCACTAATGGAACATTCACTAAGATCAGGTTTCCAAAGTGGACACATTTGAGGTCAAGCTTTGATCACCCACATGAATTTGCCATCAATGGAAGAAAGTGGATGGTTGGTACACGGAAACTCCTACGTTCCTCGATGGTCCGCGCTTCCAGAAGTTCCCCAAGCACTACAAAACTTTTTGACCTGCAAGTGCAAGAAAGGCTGCTAGAAATTGTGTAAATGCAAGAAAAATAATATAAGATGCAGTCTAATGTGTTTCTGTAAAGGAGAATGGCAGAGCTGAGAGAGGAGCTCTTCAATGTACGAAATGTGTTTTCCTGCGTTTTCTGAAATTTATTATTGCAAACTATTTTTCGCTCACTCCTAATGTAACTTAACCTACTTATTACTTACGTAAGACGTTTGTTACTTATGTCGGTTATTACATAATTATGGTTAAAAAAAACAATAAATGTTAGCAAATATCATTTTTTTTTTTATTTTCGGCCAACCTGTTAGTCGATTTCCGGTTTGTTAAAAAGGAATTAGTCACTCTACATATTAAGCAAATTTATGTCCGACCTTTCCAGCTATTTCCTAACAAGAATAAACTTGTATATCACATAAATTATATGTCTTAAGCTGCTGCTACCATATTAAAACGTTCGGAAATTGCGGATTTTTAGGCTTAACTTTGCGGATGGCTGGTGCCTAAACCGGAACTGATATCGAATGCCTCTTAATCTTAAAATGCTAACCAAGACATACCGTTTCACTCCTCCAAGTTATATACTTCTATCACAAAGTGCAGTTTTCTAGGCTCTAGCCGCATTACTAAAAGGCATTAACCAGAAAAGCGAAGCTATAGTGAATGTGGAAAATTCTGACGAAAGTGCTTTCTGTATTTCGTTTTAGCCGCTAAAATGAAGTGATACGAAACCGAGGTGAATATTATGAATCATTTTTTAATACTGTAGACGATTCCATGTTGAAGTTCCCCGTGAGTCTACGACAAATTGATTCCTTCGAACGAGCCAAAATTCGTCCGTCAATGTAATTTCGTACAAGGGCTCGGTGGTTTTACATCCAGTGAGATTGAAAAAAAAACATGGAAGGAGAAGTGACTTGTTAGTAATAGCTGACGAAAAAGGAAATTGTCATTACTGCGGCATCCTTGATATTGATAGGGTACTCCGATTTCAAGGTGTTGGAACACATAGAAAATTTTGCTGTCATAACTGCTTTGCGGTCTTTACTAAAGAACAATCCATGATGGAGCACGTTGGTAAATATGTGAGACTGAACAGGAAGCAAGTACTCACGTTCCTACCACCTGGTAAAAACTCGTTAAATTCCTACACTATGACAGACACAATTCTCATCCCTGGGTAATTTATGCAGATTTCGAATGTATGCTCAGACCCATACAAACGAGTAGCATCGATCCATCTTTGAGTTCGTCTACTAAAGTCAGTTTGTATTCACCTAGTAGTTTTGGATACGTGGTTGTTGGCCCAAAAAACGAAATCGTGAGTCAAAAATTCTATCCTAGCGAGGATGCAGTCGATAAATTTTACGAATGTATGAATATCGAAATTGACAAGTTTGCCAGGATTCTATCGTGGTGAATACCTCTGATGATGGGTGCCGAAGATGAAATTCAGTTCTTGAAAGCTGATACTTGATACTACTGCAAGAAATTCATGCTTAAAGATGATCTCTCACTGAAGAAAGTGGCAGATAACTTTCACTTCACGGGAAAGTTCAGAGGTGCTTCTAACGTAAAATGCAATCTGGACACAAGGAGTATAAATACTACCCCAATCGTCTTCCATAATTTAGAAGGCTAAGATATGCACCTACTGATATCTGCGGCAAAAAACTTCCCTTCAGTAGTGGACGTTCTTGCTAGAAACACCGAGCTTTTCATGAGTATGACCATTACGAGGTACTTTTGCTTCAATGATAAGAAATTTTCGGTAAGGTTGCGTTTTTTTTAGACAGTTATAATTTCCTATCTTCATCAATGGAAACTTTGGCTAAAAACCACAAGAAAGATCGACCCTTCAACATCTTAAAAATTGCTCTTGAATCAGTAGATTGGTTCGAGTCGATCCCAGGTCTTGGATTTCTCGACGCAAACAGGCCACTACCCATGAGAGTATGTGCAGTCTATGGCCGTGTTTGATGACCAGAAATTACCTCCTAAAGCGGCATTCTTCTCCACTGTACGAGGTGAAGGCATCACTGACGACGAATACGATCACGTTACGTCAGTTTGGAATTTGTTGAAAGAAAAGGTTTTTTTCTAAATTATCATCTCGTACATCAGATGATCAATGTGTATCTTCTAGCTGACGTTTTTCAGACTTTCAGGGAAACTTGTTTGCTCAAGGACGGCATAGATCCGTGTTTCTATGTGTCCACACTGGGATTTAGTTGGGCAGCCGTATTGAAAAAAACCGAAGCTGAACTAGAACTGTTTACGCACGGAGGAAAGCATAACATTATATCTTCCGGTATCAGAGGCGGAACAACTTTTGTGTCGAAAAGGTACTAGATCGCCAACAACAAATACCTACCAGACACCTACAATGAGAATCTACCTAATTTGTATCTAGTAGATTTGGATGTCAACAACCTATACGGACTAGCCATGACGGACACGCAATAAGATTCGCAGTGGGACTCCAGAACTCTAATCTCTAGAACAAACAGCATCGAGAGAAGGAGAACGCTTATAATAGGTAATGAATATTTTCATGGCATATAAAAAAAACAGTAGGCCCTGTTTATAAAGTTGATTTTGATATGTAATCATTGCACTTTAAAGAAGAGCTTTTTCCATACTTTACGCTTAAGTACGTGCGTTTATGACGCAGGTGAAACAACACGTGTGTTTTGGTGATTTCAAGCATGAAGCGAATACCAACTCGATGTTGATTTTCAAGCATCATGTGACTCTCTCATGCCTAGTTGTTTCAAGTGATGTGCCTAGGAAGATACCAGCTTCAACTGATTCCATCGATGCCACAAGTAAGAGTGGAAAACGTGCTAAAAGGCTGAATGCACAAGAAAGGTCAAATCTTCATTGCAATGGCAGTCACCCATTTAACAATGGCACTTGCCGTTGCAGAAATACGAAGCTGTGATACACCATACCTAGATCAAGAGCGGCCAGCACGTGAGCAAGCTCAATTGTGCAGGATTAATAAACGGCACAGCATTGAGCTGCAACTTCTCTGGGGGTGGTTACAACACAGAAGGGAAAGCCAACTAACTGTGTGGACATTGCTACTGCAAAAGTGGCACGTTGACCTAAGCACTGCTGTTCACTGCTT
>JAHWFP010234941.1:0-15489 GCA_023313725.1 Lithobius niger
GCTTCCCTGTGTTGCCTGTTGAGTGCCGTCGTAAGAGACCTCGCGCCTCTGATGGAATTTTTTATGACTGGGTCCCTACCAACATTGCTAGGCGGCTTGCCAGTGGGCCTCCTCTGTCTAAAGTCTACCCTGACTGGTGGACACCTGTCTGCTCATCTGCTGTTCTTGGCAGGAGATGTGCCTACCGCTGATGGAAACAGCATCCTGACGATGAGAGGTCGTTGATTTATCAGGGCACCTCTCGCGAGTCTGCATACCTGATCTGGGCTCAACGTCGGTCCTACCCAAGTAGGATATGTAATCGGGTTAAATCAGCTGTGTCACTTCACCACGCGTGGTGAATTTTGACTCAGTGGGCTTCTCGGGCTCCTCGATCCTGGGTGTAGGATATTCGGGACCCGAAGCACTCTTCCTTCGCGATGAGACAATGACCGACGCCTTTAACAACAGGTTCGTGAGTGTGTATGGCCTGCCGGCCGGCCTCCCCCTCCTTCTTCTGACGTGGCTGGGGTTGTGGATGTTCCTACCGATCTCCCGTGGAACATTTTGAAGTACTGCACTGCAATGTTGAGCTGCAAAAAAGAGAGTGCCCCAGGCATCGATGGGGTCTCCTATATCAGTTTGTGGAAGCTAGGGCATGATGCCTCCAATGATGCCTCCAATGATGCCTCTCTGTTCCAGTCATTCTTGGATGGCGACCCTGCTCCGGACTCATGGCTGTTCACTGTAATTGTTCCTGTGTATAAGACGGGTACTATGAGGTCCAACCCAGCCTATTATTTCCCGATTTCTCTCCTGTCGAATATTCCTAAGGTGTATGAGCGTATGCTCATTCGGCGCCTGGAATGGCACCTTGAGTACCATAATTGTCTCACGCGAACTCAGTTTGGTTACCGCGTGGGGTGGGCAGGTGTGCACAAGACGCGGTTATGTATCTCATGTCAGGAATACATGTCGTGGCAGTCTTCCTGGACATAAAGGGTGCCTACGACGCAGCCAGTGTCGATTGGGTTCGTTACAGCATGGCCCAGATGGACGTTGGTAGAAAGGTGATCGTTGCCATTGGTGCTCTGCTTGGTCGCTGGAAATTTGTGACGAAGTTGATGGGTTTTGGTCTAGCGAAGCGACCTCTGATCGGGAGCTCCCGCAGGGGAGTTGCCTGAGCCATCTGCTTTTCACCGTTGCCATGAATGCCGTTCTCCTGGAGATAGGTGAGGAGACAAACATAGTGTGCTATGTTGATAACATAGCCCTATGTTTTGCTGGCAACGACCCTGCTCAGTGCTGTGAATGTGCTCAAGCGGCCATTGCCTGCGTCTCCTCCCGTCTGAGAGAGAGAGAGGTCTCCTTTGCCCCGCGAAGTCAGAACTTGTCATTTTCTCCATGCCTGTGGTTAGGCCGCGTGATCCCTTCACAATTGTTGTTGATGGCATGGTGATCTTCCAGTCGTCCTCGGTTAAATATCTTGGTGTTCTGTTGAATAGGCGGCCGGAATGGACTCTGCACACTCATTTGCTGAATAGCAGGCTTCGGGCTCTCTCTACCTCCCTTAAGAGGCTGGCGGGAATCGATGGTGCGAGTAGAGGTTCCCTGATGGCTGTTTATAGAACGTTCATCAGGGCTTTACTTGATTATCACTTGCCATTTTTGGGCCCTCATTGGCGCCACATTTGCTCCCTCCAGGTGACTGTCAATCTCTGCCTGTGCATTGTCTCTGGCAGCCTTATATCGATGCCTGTTCAAGCCCTCTGGGTAGAATGTTGTGAATTGCCACTCCACCACCGAACTGATGAACTTCTTGGTGCTCTGTGCGTATAAATTGTGGGTGTGTTTGACCCTGTGGGGAGGGTCATAGCTGATTACTGCGGTCTTGGCATGGTGGCCCTGGAGCACTGGATCCTCCTGGCCGTGGTGCGCAGGTTCATAAGGAGTTGCCCTTCAGCGGCCTCCGGGACGTTGCGCGTGTTGTTCCATTCTGTCCCTGGGCCTGGTGCCCGAAGCTGTTATGCGTCTTTGATCGTGTGGTCATTGACTGCGCTGTCTTCTGCGACGGGTCCTTTCATCGTGTGACGTAGTAGGACGTGGTTGGCGTGGCTATCCCCTCCCTGAAAGTGTTTCTTGGCCGGCGCCTTTTGTCAGCGTCCTCCAGTACTGAATGTGAGCTGTGCGCAATCCCTGTAGCTTTAGACACCGCTATTGATCTGGCCCTCCCTTCCTTTACTGTTTCCTCAGACTCCCTGGTCTGACCAGCCTCAACCTGTGTGACCCCTTGGTATATTCCATCTGTAGGAAGTTGTAGGCTGTCCACCAATGGGGTCTAGTGTCCTTTCAGTGGGTAAGGGGTCACTCCTGGTCCTGGGACAACGAGCAAGCAGATGGGGTGGCGAAGTGTGCTGTGCACAGCTGCCCTGAGTCTGTTACGGTTCTTGCGACAGTGGGTGCGAAGAGACTGCTCCATCGTGCCTGGTTCTTACAGAAGTGGATTGCGGAAATGTGCTCTGCGACTACGGGTCGCTCTCTCTTTGCCGTCCAGCCTCAGTGCAGCTCTTCGGCCATTTTGTTCCACCTTCCGTTTTGGATACCAAGGGCTGTGTCCCGCCTTCGTGTTGGGCACTTGCTCCTGCGAGCCTATCAATTCAGGCTAGGGTGGGTGGCGAGCCCACTCTGTCCTGTGTGTGGTGCAGAATACTCCAGGAGCATTTCCTGCTCTTCTGTCAGGCCCTCTGTGCCCCTAGAATAGCTCTCGCTATTCACCTTTGCTGTCATCCATCTCTCGTTAGCCTCCTGTCTCTCTCTGGTGGTATTGTGTCGCTTCCAAGGATGAAGGTGATTGCCCGGTTTGTCCGGGATGCTGGGGTTGCCGTATAGCTAGTTCACTTCACTGATCATTCTCTCCCTTCTCTGTCCTTGTCTGCAGCACCGACGCGGTGCGCATGGGGTGTGATGGTTCGCTGTTCTGTGTGTGGTCAGCAGAGAATGGGTAGTGCTGTGTACTGTCGGGATTTGATGTGCTTCTGTATCTTGGTTCTGTACTTAGATTGTGTATGGGGCGTAAGGCGTCCGGCCACGGCCCCTGCGAATAAATTCTAATTCTAACGTGCCAATTTCAACTTCTTTTCAAGGCAACAATGTACCAGTTTCAACTTCTGGGCAAAGAATTGACTAGTTCGCCCGTTTTCATTGTAGGGGTTCTTTTTGTCGTTTTTTACAATGTGACATTGCCTTTTAATGTTACTAGCAGTCGTACCGTGCTTTGCCTGGGATTTTGTTTTGCCCGTGGTTGTTTCCCAGTTTTCGCTCAGTGTTGCCTAAACGTACAGCGTGGCGGGCAGTTTTTTGTCCTGTGATATTCTTCCTTTCCTCCAATCCCCACCCTCCCATCCCCCCACTCCGTTTTCTCCCATCCTTTCCCTTCCTTCTCCGTTCCCCTCCTATACACTTACTGGTCCTTCCCCTTCCTTACCTCTACTTTGCTACACGTTGTTGAATTTGGATGGGTAGTTGAACTAAATACTGCCCTTCCCCCTTTTGCGAGATTTGGTAAAATAAAATTGCTACGGTCTCCATCCCAAACAACCCAAAAAAAGTACCATTTAGGTTCAGCTAACGTGTAATCATATTCTTAATGGTAACAGACGTGCTGCCCCCCCCCCCCGATGTCTTTAGTTTCTAAAGAGCAGAGCTAACAGAAGCACTGCGCCACACATGGGCATTCCCCGTTAAGGAACCCCCTACTCCCAGTTTATCTCTTTGGTTTGAGCTATCCGCACCGTGTGAAAAATAACTGTCCTTTGTACATGATGTCATTTAACACTTGCCTGAACGTTGACTGTGACAAGTAATTTTTCTTCCTGTAAGATTCTCTATCCCTTCCATCTTTCCCTCCAGTCCCCCCCCCCCCCTTTCGTCCCATCATATCCCGAAAACTAATTTGGTCCCCATTCCAAACAACAACAAAAATTGCCTTTTATGTTCAGTTAATGGGTAATCATATGCTTGATGGTAACAGACGCAATGCTCCCTACCCTCCCAAGCTCTTTATTTTGTAGCATTAGAATGCCAAGAGCTGTTAGAATGCTAACAGACGCACGGCCACACACACGGGCATTTGCCGTTCAGGCCTTCTCCCAACTCCCAGTTTATCGCTTTGGCTGTCCTTCGTGCATGACGTCATTTAAGACATGCCTCTGCGATGACCGCGCAGAGCAAATTGTTAGTCGAGGCAACAATGTGTCATTTTGAAGCGTGACAGAGTGCTGGAGCAGCGGGATATAGACTCAGGTTTTGTGTCAGATGGAGTATATGCAAGGGTGCTGGAGCTGGCTGAACAAAGAGGTATTGATGAACTAGACTTGAATCTGTTTGGTGTGTCGGGTGGTAACGTTGAAAATGGTAGTTTGGGCCAGCCATTGAACCAGGAGCCCAACATAGGGATTGGCAACAATGATCAGCTCATCAATGAACAGCCTAACAATGTGGGCAACGCAAACGGCAATACTAATGCTGCTATTAATGCTACTAACGCTAATGATGTATCTTTGGGTTTGGTTGAAGATGGAGTTTATGTTCGGCGGGGAGGTGATTCAGGTCCTACTGTACAGAAACGGCCGTCCTCTTATGCTGGTGCTGTCCACAGGCGTCCAGTTGGTTTGGTTGCTAACGGCGGGGATGACTCCAGTCTGTTTGATTTTGAACTGGGTTTGGATGACAGGAGTTTGACCTGGGTAAAGAGGTTGTACAGGGGCGGACTTTCCAATCATGACATGCACAGTTCTGTAGTGATTGTTGCTGAACAGGCGGGTAAGCCTTTCTTCACTGTTCATGTAAGGGATGCCCTTGCAGATCTAGTCAGTTTAAAGCACGTCTCGGGGATTTGTTGGCTTCGAGCGAATAACGTATTCCAAGTCAGTTTCTCAGATGCGACGGCGAAGCAGAAGGTGGTGGCGGCGAAGGTTTTGTCTTTGAATGGGTATGCAGCAAGTGTTTTTGACCTCCACGAGCGTCTCCTCCGTGTGAGGATCCACTGGCTTCCCCTGGAGACCACTGCTTCGGATATTGAGTGTGCGCTGTCGGACTATGGGGAAGTGTTGAGCCACAAGCACGAGTTCCACGGGATTAAAGGGCTAACCCACTGCCATACTGGGGTCCGTGTCGTAGTTCTTCGACTTAGAAGTTCGGTTGTGCTCGATGATGTACCCGATGTTGTTGGGATTAATGGAGTCCCGGCGTTGCTGTCAGTGGCCGACAGAGCCCCGCGTTGCCTCCGTTGTGGAACGCGAGGTCACGTTTCTCAATTTTGTCCGAACGTATTCTGTTCCATTTGTAACTCTGCATTTCCTCGCGACTCCCCGTGCACTCACGTACGAAAGCGCGCCGATCGTCAAGCAGCTGCTGCAGGTGGTGCAAGTTTTAATGTGCGTGAGAGAGAGAGTGGTGGTGTGCCTCTAGTTGGTCAAGCTGCTGTTTCCGTGTCTGGTGCTGTTACTGAGTCTGGTGGTGTGGCTGTGGATGGTGTGCCTGCTGTTCCGCCGGCTGGTGTGTCGGCCTCAGACGGGCCCTCTGCGGTAGAGTCGGCAATTCCATCTGGTGAGTGGTCGCAGCAGCGGAGAAAGCGCAACAAGAAGCGCCCTCGTTCTACGAATTCGCCCCCCTCCCAAAAAGTTAAGGTCCTAAGTTGCAACCAGTTTGACCCTCTTGGCAGTGACATGTGTTCAGAGGAGGCGGTGGATGTTGGTGATTCCAGTGCAGAAAATGAGCCCGGTGCCATTGGTGATGTTTTCAGCAGTGTGGGTGTATTGGTCCGTGCTTGTAGTGATGAGTGTGTAGATGTGCCCAGTGCTGTGGTTTGTTCTGATGTTTCAGCAGTGGCTGGTGCCTCGACTCCAGGGATTTCTGACAGCGCCAGTGTTAACAGTGTCGTGGTAGAATTTTCGCAGTCATCCAGCCAGGGTGTAGTGGAAGGTGTTGTGGAGTGTGTGGAAGGCATGTCAGTCCTTTTTGGCCCTGATGAGGTGGGGTCTTAGCTGATGTTGCAGTTTGTTGCTGTGTGGTTGTGTTTAAACCTCTGACTTTCGTATTTTGTACATGGAACACCAGGGGGGTTCTTAATAAGATGCATGAGGTGGAGGAACTCTGTTACCGGACTAGTATTTTGGGCCTTTTGGAAGTTCGTCTTCCCCCAGGCGTTTTGTTATCACTTGCTGGTTCTATTGCATTTTCTGGGGGTGGTAATTCTCATGTGCAAATGCTGGTTAGTGATCGCTTACCGTGTATTGCGTTGGTATGTCAGGGCTGTCCGGGGATTGATTCTTGTGTAGTCAGAGTGTGGTGGGGGACGGAATGGCTGACATGCGCAGCGGTTCATGTTACTGGGGGTGTCCGTAGGGCTGAGTGGGTTGGGTGGGTGAAGTCGCTCCCGGGGCCAGTTGTAATTGGGGGTGACTTCAACGCCCACCATTGGAGTTGGGGCAGCCGAAAGTGTGACACGAGGGGAAGGCTGTTTGACTCGTCCTTGGAGGAGTTGGGCCTTGTGGTGTTGCAAGATGGGTCACCCACCTTTGTCAGGAGGTATGGAGGGGTGTTCCAAGAATCCGTCATTGATCTGTTTCTATGCTCTGGCAGTTTATCCGAAGAGTTTTCATTTGGGGTCTCGGATGACCTCAGGGGCAGCGATCACTTCCCTGTGGCACTGTCCAGGGGAGGAGATTGGAGTTCATGGTTGCCAAGTGGCCGCACTTCCATGAAGTGCCCTGTCGCCCACGGGGCTGTCTTAGGTGATTTTGCTCCATGGATGGCTAAGTGGTGTAACTCGGGTCGTACTTCGAGTCGTCGTGCAGGCCCTGGTTCTAGGGGACGGGTGCAGCCTGCATGGTGGACTGGGACCTGTACCATTGCAGTTCGTGACAGACGTAGGGCGTGGCGGAGGTTTTGCAGACAGCCCTCTGATGTTCGTTGGTATTTCTTTTGTGGGATCTCGGATGAAACACGGTTCATCCTCCGCAGGGAGAAACTCCTTTATGGTCGTCGACTGTGTGAGACTATCTCTCATGGCTGCCGCCCAGCCCAAGTGTGGAGCTTGCTGCGGCCGCTTGACAGGACGTCTGTTGTGTCTTGGGTCTTTGATGCAGGTGGAGTGGTCTTGCGAGGTGCGCAGATGGCGGAGGAATTCCAGAGGAATTTCTCCGTGGTGTATAGTTCCCCTCTGGGGCCCAGGCCCAGTCCCAGACTTCAGCCGAGTGTTAACCATGCATGGGCCGCTCGCACCGACAGCTCGTTAGAGAGTGTCGAACTAGATGCTGCTCTTGCATCCTGTAGGGTCGGTGGTGCACCGGGTGTGGACAGGGTGTCTTATCGGCAGTTGGTCGATCTAGGGGCGGAGGCACGCCGGGACCTACTTGCCTTTTTTCAAACTAGGTTTGCAGGTGCCCCGGTTCCAGAAGCCTGGCTATTTTCTATCCTGACCCCTGTTTTGGGGAGGGGGAAGCCTCGCTCCTCGGTGGTTAGTTATCGGCCCATCGCTCTGCTCTCATGTGTTCGCAAGGTTTATGAGCGCATGTTGGCGGGGCGTCTGGAATCTCATCTGGAGTGCAGTGGTAGGCTGTTTGACAGGCAGTTTGGCTTTCGCAAACACAGAGGTGCCCAGGATGCTGTACTCTTTCTCGAGTCAAGCATTAGAGAAGCCTGGGTGGATGGGTGCTGTGTAGCTGCGGTGTTTTTGGATATCAGAGCCGCTTATGATACAGTCGACTTGGACTGGGTTGAAGCGTCTCTCCGGAGCATGAACACTGGGGACCAGCTCGTCAAGGCTATTCTGGGTCTTCTCCGCAATCGGAGTTATGCGACCAGGGTGGGTGGTCATTGGTCTGGAGTTAGTCGCACGGACCGTGGCTTACCCCAGGGAAGCTGTCTAAGTCCTCTGCTCTTTGCAGTAGCCATCAACGAGGTTCTGATGGAGCTCGCTCTCATAACCAACGTGGTGGCTTACGCCGATGACGTCGTGGTGTGGGTGGTTGGGCGGGATGTGCCCTCCCTCCTGGCGGAGTTGGAAACTGTTGTTGCACGGGGGCAGGATCTTTTGGCAGTTAGGGGCCTGGCTTTGTCGCAGGCTAAGCTTGTGGTGTTTTTTAAGTCCCCATTTGTTCCGGTGACGATGCATGTTGGTCCTGTCGTGGTGACTGCATCCCAGAGCATTCGTTACCTTGGTGTCCGTTTGGACTGCCAGTTGACGTGGTCTGAGGAGGTAGAGGTGGTCAGAGAGGCGCTAGTCTCGAGGCATAGGACCCTCAGGGTTCTCTCCTCCAACAGACTTTTGGCCAAGAGAGCTGTCCTGTCGACCTTTTACAGAGTGTACATTAGGTCAGTAGCTGACTACCATTTGCCATTTCTTGCTACGAGTGTGAGGGCATCGGAAAGGGTGCAGGTTGTTGTAAATGCTTGTCTGCGAACTGTCACTGGGTGCTTGCCTTCCACCCCGGTTCCCGCGTTATTGGTGGAAGCAGGGGAGCAACCGGTCCGCATCAGGGCGAGGGAGCTTCTGGCCGCCGTTTGCCTTCGGGCCGTGGCTAGGGGCAGGGCGGATCCCGTTGCAAAAATTATTTGCGATTACGGCTTGTTGGACCCGCTTGCAAGGCAGCGCTTGGGTTCGCTGGGTCTGGGTGCCTCCATGCTAGGGGGAGACTGCCTGAAGAATTTTCGGTTGCCCATGGTGGTCCGCCCGCCAAGTCCCTGGGAGTGGTGTGGTGGGCTTGTAAGTGTGTTTCACCTGGGGCGGGGGTCCCCATCCATGAATGTGGATGGGGAAGTTCTTGTCTTTTGCGACGCCTCCTTTTGCCAGAATACGTGGTCAGGTGGAGTGGGTGTGTTTGTCCAGGATTTCAAGTTGTGCTACTCACGGCGTCTCCACTTCGTCCCGTCGAGTTTTGTGGGGGAGCTTGTAGCGCTGTCTGTCGCACTCGATATTGGCCTGGACCTAAGGGTGCCTCGTCTGGTGATTTTCTCAGACTCTGCAGCGGGGATCTCGTTCCTCAAGCGGTCTTTTCAGTTGTTAAGGGTGTATCACCCCTTGGCCCTTGAGATTGGGGTTAAGCTTCGTCGAGCGGAGCTTGAGGGTTGTGCTGTCTCTGTCCGTTGGGTTCCTGGCCATAGTGGAATTCATGGCAATGAGGCTGCAGATGCCCTCTCCAGAGCGGACAGCAGGGACTTAGTCACGTGTCCACTAGCCCATCGGGACTTGTGTCCCGTTCTTTGGGCGCTTTCCTCATCTGAGTGGCAGGCGGAGTGGGATGGCGGTGTGAACGGTAGGCACCTCTATGCTTTGCACCCGTCAGTGTCTGTTCCTGCTCCACTTGGGTGTTTCTCCAGGCGTGATGCTGGGCTCTTGTCCCGACTTCGGACGGGGCATGCGCTCCTCAATGCTCACATGTGTCGGTTGGGGTGGAGGACGTCGCCTCTGTGTGGGTGTGGTGAGGCCACGGAAACAGTGAGCCATTTTTTATTGGAATGTAGACGGTGGGCCCAATTTCGGCGGGTTGCACTGCGGACCTGCAGTCGCCTCAATGAAGTGTTAGGCATCCCACTTGCTGTCGGGAGAGCGAGAACCAATTTCCGGACAGTCCTGGTTTTCTGCGAGGCCACCAGACGTTTCTTAGAATAGGCTCAAGTGTACGAAGTTGGTAATATGTTGGTACGAGACGTATTGCCCTCCCCCCCCCCCCAACCTTCCAATCTCTTTTTTTTCCCTAAAGAGCAGGGTTAACAGGCGCACTGCCCCACACACGGGCATTTGCCGTGCAGGTTCTCCTCCCCACTCCCAGTCTATCGCTTTGGCTTGAGCAATCCGTTTGAAAAATAACTGTCCTTCGTGTATGACTTCATGTAAGACTAACTCTGCGATGACCGTGCAGAACAAATTGTTAGTCGAGGCAACAATGTGCCAATTTCAACTTCTTTTCAAAGCAACAACGTACCAGTTTCAATTTCTAGCCAAAGAATTAACACACTCGCTAGTTGTCATTGTAGGGGTTGCTTCTTCTGGGGTCGTCGTTGTCTTTGGTTTATAATGTAAGATGGTTTCTCTTTCATTGTTGTTGCTTGCATTGTTGTAGCTTTCATTTTGTACGACGTCTCGGCCCTCGTGACCCTCTTGACCTCTGTTACCCTAGTTTCCCCTTTCTCTCCCTTGTTTTTTGTTTTCCCCTTTAATCACATGATGTACCATCGCAGTATACGCATCAAGGGTAACTTGTGGAAGCACCAAGGTTTAGGCTGTTGTTAAGCAGTGTTAAACATAGGTTAGGAGTGAGCGTATGGATTGCAAGACATGTAGGCTCAGTAGAAATAAAGTAAGGTAAATCGATCATTCAATATTAGTACGGCTGCCGTCACTGAATCCTGAATGCTCTTGTACTTACACGGACGGTTGTTGTAAGACGGGAGGGCAACCGCTTCCCCCACCACTATTTTATACAGCCCGCCTTCCGCATGGTCTAACACCGCAACCGCAGCTCCGTTTACTACACAGCGCTTTTGTTACTTTAGCTGCGTTCAAGGGGGGGGGGGGGGGGGAGGGGGTAATAAGTAAGGTTCAAATTAGGGTGTTGTAGCGAGCGTTAATGGCTCTTCCGGTCGTGTTTCTTTAGCTCAGCCAGTCCAATAATACTTCTTCTTTCCTTGCAAATTTAATTAAGTAATAGTTATTGGTTAGAAACCCGCCCCTCGACGCATTTGCATGTCTCGCCAGCCAAATCATCCCAGCCGTGGGTTAAAAAATCGATAACCAATCGGTTATAAACTACAACTGATTTATATCATGGTTGGGATGTCCAGCTAACTCGTATTTAATTAAAACGTTTTTGTGTTTTGTGAAAATTGCTTCAAGAAAACGTTGATCATCAGTATCATCAAATACGAATGAAGGTCATACCATTTCAGTTTGCGGAGGGAGAAGTGTGTGATAGACGGACGAATCAAACTTTGTGGAGGAAGGGGGTTGGGGTGGGAGTTAGACAAGCGTCGGTTGGGTTTGGTTTTTCGTTAGAACCTCGCTCGTGCTTATCGAAGCCTTATCGTGTTTGGAGCGAATAATTCAACGTGTGAGACAGTAGGGATACAGTGACATTACTAGGATATTCTGAGAAGGTACGTAATTCATTTTGTGTATTTGTAGTTTGAGAATTGTTTAAAAAATACGGTAATAGGGTATCGGTATGACTGGTCATACCATTTCAGTTTGTGGAGGGAGGGAGAGAGTAGGAGGGTGGGGAGGTAACGCGAGTGAACAAGCTTAGATAGGGACCAGACATGTGAGAGTTTGCAGGGATCGGATTTCATTCATTTTAAGTAATTCGTTTTGTACGTTTTTATTGCGTTACGTTTTTTTTTACACGCTGTATTTGGTTGTTGGTGTGTGCGTTCCCGGTCCCGTGATCCAGAAGTGTCAAAAGTGTGGGTTATCAGCAAAAGTGTGGGTTATCGACAAAAGTGTTGGGTAACTTGATAACCCACACTTTTTGCGATGAAGCACACTTCCGGTGTTGGGTAACGGGATTTAACCGACGGAAATTTAGCGTGGCGTTGAGTTAGCGTGACGTCACAGCCGTGGTATAAATAAATACTATATTCCTAGTTCCAAACATGTTACTCTGAAACAAGGCCAACTGTGGTGAACGATCCGTCTCTTGTTCTAAACAGTTTTTTTTCCCACTTGGCATTGTTCTCTTTGGACAACTGTCTATATGAACCATTAAGGCAGCGGTCGAATGGAGTTAGCACGGAGTTTAGAAAATCTTACAGCCAGTCGCAATGGCCGAAATTTAACGTCCCAGAAGGATTGCCAGCGCCAATAGCGCTCACCGCTTGACAAGGACCGCAGAAGCACCGACAACGTGGCGCTGAAAATCGAAGCTTAAGCCGGTCCACATTGGAGTTCAAAGATGCTGGCGAATAAACATTGGGCTGTCGCAAACTGCCAAACCAATTCGTGGTGTGTTTACAAACCGCATATGGTAAATATATATACTAGCTAACATAATGCACCTTGACGAAATTTGCTCTCCCTCGCTCTCCGTATTGTTGTTTGCGGGACATTTTTAAGATCCGTGATCCCAACGTACGGTTGCTTATTGGGACAAAACAACTTTTTTCTACACTCGCGTACAAAATTTTTATGAAACTGGAACAGGTGCGGGCGCAGTTTGATACATATCGTCGTAGGTTGTAGTGTGTCTTTTCCGGCGCTGGAATGCCGAAGTTCCTGATCCGGTGTTGGAATGGAAGTTTTGTCTATCAATTCCTTCCTAAAGCACCGAACAGATCGAACCACACTGTTAAAGACAGTTTGGCTCCAAACTTGACGTCGCGCGTGCGCAGTGATGTTACATCAGCCGTTCAGTACTTTCCTAAACTACAATACAGCTCAACAAGCTCAGCAGAGTATTCGGTACGTCATACCTTCACCCCGACCAGACCTGGCTAATGGATTTGACCAGGATTGGGTAATAGATGTCACCAGCCGAGAGCAATGCCAAATTACGAACCATCTCAGGGAGGTTGTTTGCTGGGGTGGAGGTTTGAGCATGCGCGACGTAACAGTTTTGACGAAACAGATTCATCGCTGACGATGTTGACGTCAATCAAGCCACATCAACACGGATATTAGCAGGGAATGTGCCAAACTGTCACCAAGTAGGAAAAAAGTAGTTGTTTATCCCTTTGAGCCAACGTAGTAACCTCACGCGTTTCTTCCCATTTGCCCTTAAAACGCGTGCCCTCGTGATATGACACTTGCCGAGTATTGCGTTCCGTAGGAATATGCTCCTTCCGTTACGAAGTGAGTGTATTGCTCTAAGGTGGCACTATCACCGATTGAAAAGCGAACAAAAATACCATGGTGTTATCTACAGAGCACTCCCAGGTGCACGACGACGTACCCAGTTTTCACTCAATAGTTAAAGAAGATTCGTAGCTTGTTTGTTTCGTTAAAAGAAATGGCGTTGTGGATTCCTTCGTTTGTTGCAAGCAAATGCTAGATAGTACTAGATAGCCCTAAATGTTGCCAGATTCTGCAGACTTTCAATCGGTGATAGTGCGACTTTAAGCTAAATCAGAACTCGATAATCAAGTTTTCTGTTTTCTACTCCAGCATTCAGTTTTAAAAAGGGTTGTAGCTGTGAGTGGAGCTAAGTATATCGCATGGTTTTGAGTACCAAGAAGTATGCCAAGCATGCCGCTCTGACTGAATTTTCTTCTATGGCTCACATTTCTTGTAACGGTTTGATTCCGCAGGGGCTAGTCACACGAATCGCGTACATGCCGGAATACCGTACTCTCTATCGGTCGCTTTCGCTCGCTTGGTCGCTGCATTCGCGGGGTGGCGTGAGGGCGGATTTACGCAACGACAATTTTCTCGCTTACTAGCTTTTACTTGGTTAATACTAAATCTGCTGGCTGCTTAATTCTCGCCTTTATCGGAGCATGCGGCTTTCAAGTTGTGTATACGTGGTAACCTTGGCAACAATGCGGACGCAAATCTCCTCCTTGTGCCTCGCGACACGACGTACGATGCGTGCAACATGACAGCGTCGATTTATGACAACTAGAAAACAATTTTTACTGCAGTACAAGACGACGGACAGATTTCTGAATGCCGCCATTCGATGGTTTGTCTTCGATCCGATAACCCCGAAATGGACGCCATGTTGGATTTTGAATTCTCGCTGCGAGTAACTATTTTTTCTCCCGTCGTTTGATCACTGCTAGAAGCTGTTTTTCAGCGAGAATAGCTAATTTTGGAAATAGCTTGAAATGGCAACAATGTTGTAGCAATGTTAAAATGATTGTTGCACTTTGTTCTTTATCCGTATTGTTTTTACAATACATTAATTTTTTACCAGGAGTGGTTAACGCTCGTTAAACCCTTTGAACCCTTTAATTTGTTGCCTATTACCGCATTCATTTAACAGAAACGGGAAATTAGTAGTAAACAAATAACGGTTGACTAGCAATTAGCGTTCGGCGAGCGAGATAGGTCTCGTCGCCTAAACGCACCCTGAGTGTTCCGGCATGTCCGCGATTCGTGTGCCTAGCCCCTGTGTTCGATTCGAACATGGAATAAGTTGTTCAACTAAAGATGTTGCCTACGCACGAGTTTTTCATCAATATCCGAAGGCATTGTCTATCACCACAATGACGATGTCGCCATTTTTGACTTCAAGTTTCGGCTCGTAAGAGTGAGTGACTGACGCATGCTGACTTCTGGTACCACGGATTTATATACTATCACACTACGTGTATCTATCCAGCTCTATACTGGTGTCGTTGATGGAAGCAGTTACATATAGATTAGAAAGTTAACTAGTTATAGCATCTCACTTCTTCCGTTTCTACGTGGGGCCCTAGCGGTAGTTACGGCTACTAATACCTCTGCTAATGCTTTTGCTTTCGAAGCAGCACGAAGGCAAAGCATTATCTGTGGCATTAGTAGCCGCAACTACCGCTAGGGCTCGGCGTAGCACTGAAAGAAATAAGATGCCATATCTAGTTAACTTTCTAATCTGTAGCGGTTATTACTACATCCCAGGTTTTCAGAAAAGCCCTGGTATGGGGGAGAAAAAAATTATCCGTAGGCTATCTTGTCTGGAGGTTATAGCCTATTAACTTTTAAAACACCACTCGTTATACTGTTACAGCATGGAAAGCGAAATGGGTTAAAATTAAAACACTGAGGCAAGACGTAAGTAAAAGTACAGGGTGCCAAACAATGATAGCCCCCCCACCCTCCCCAGAGTAAACTAAGCATGATAGGAAAAAAAATGAAAGTACCAATAGATAGCACATTTTATTGTGGGTTTACACTCACAAGCTAAATATTCAGTATTCACTCCATTGCCGTCACGAACAGCTTGATGACGAACAGGTTAGGAAGGCAAAAGTGACTCAAAAAAAATCCGTGTTGGTTACGGCCGTGCGGTTATTTGGTAATAACTCCAAAACCAGCAGTGTCGACATCATGAAACTTGGTGTCAGGGTAGGGCTCGTTCCCACGCGCATTTTAAGCCCAACCACAAGTCCATGCGCGCCCTGTGAGCGGAGCTATTAAAAAAAAAAAAACACGCGACAGCTTCCCCTGGAAGATGCTGCACAGCAGCGCACTCCACATCTGCGTTGAACCCCATTTCCCGAAGCACAGCATCGATGTGCTCCTCCATCTTAGTACGACTAAATCGAGTTGCTAGAGGTTCAGAAAACATCCTTTTTTTCAACATTGTCCGTCAAGATGGATTTAACGTCTTCTCACACATTCAGAAAATGGATTCAACACGGATCTTTTTGAGTGACATTTGCCTTCTTACTCTGCTCGTTATCAAGCCGTTCGTGACGCCAATGGAGTGAACACTGAATATTGAGCTTGTGAGTTTAAACCCACATTAAAATGGGCTACCTATCGGTACTTTCATATTTTTCCTATCATGCTTAGTTTACTCTGGGGAGGGG
>JAHWFP010234948.1:1331-14673 GCA_023313725.1 Lithobius niger
ATAATAATAATAATAATAATAATAATAATAATAATAATAATAATAATAATAATATATTTGTTGCGATAGCAACGGGTCCGGCAAGGACCGGGGAGTCACTAACAGCCAGCCCTAGTTATATGTAAGTACAGTGTCTGCAGAATGGCCTAGGAATGGTGATCAGAAGAGGTTGGGGACACGAATGCCTTACCACCTAGGTTAGACCTGCCAGGGACCCTAAGGACCCCGATAGCATCGCCAAACGTGTAGGAGAGCGGAAGGGTGTGAAAAGATTTAAAAGGCCCAAGCAGTACAAAAAAAAAAGTAAAAACGTTTTGCTTAAAAATAGCAAAATATGCTACGATGAATGTTAAAACCTAATACACCCAGATAGAGGGATATGTCATCACTTAGTAAAAAAGTTTTTGAAAAAGGTTGGAAAAAAAACCAACCAGATAGAACAAGGTGGGAGGACAACCACAGTCAGCGTTAAGTACTATGGAGGTCGTAGGGGACACTTCAAGAATTTAAACAGTAGCTCAGAATCTAACATTCGGCGAAATGTGTGAACTGATCTCGTGTTAACAGTCTCAACCCTGAGAGCATTCCATATTTCACCCACCCTCTCCGAGAAAAAGTTACAACGACAATCCAGCCTAGCACCTTGTAATGTTAGCTTCCAGTTGTGCCCCCGCGTGTGCTGAACCCAAGGTGCCAAATCGAAGAAAGGAAGGTCCACCTCAAGTAAGTGGTTTAGAATCTTGAAAGTAAGAATCAAATCAAATTTAATTCTGTGCAATTCCAGCAACTCGAGGCCCAATCGTTCCAGGCGCTCCACATATGCAGCCTCCCTGAGTCCTGGGAGACCCTTCGTGAAACGCTGCTGCACCCTCTCAAAAGCATCAATGTCGCGAGCTAAGTAGGGTGACCAAACAGGGGTTGCGTACCCAAGTAAAGGACACACAAACACATTAAAGGCCCAGACCGAGGTTGTAGTATTACCGGAAGTAAAGCATCTTTTGACGATCGCAGACCAAAGAAATGCCGAGGCACAAATCTTCTGGCAATGGACAGATGATTTCAGATCGCTCGTAAACCATACTCGCAGGTCCTGTACAATCGCTGTGGATGGCATGAAATCGTGGCCAAGAGGATACAGAAAATCGAAGTTCCTTTTACCAACGTTAAAAGTGTGGCATTTCGGAATGGAAAGGGGGAGTTGCCAACATTCCGACCAGGTGACAATCTCCTGTACCTGGTTAATCAACTCATGTGAATACGAGGATTTTGTAATTTCTGTACCCACCTTGACGTCGTCTGCAAATTTGAATCCAAAAATATTACTGTTCTCAAAACACAAGTCGTTGACATAAATTACGAAGAGTAGAGGGCCAAGAACAGAGCCTTGAGGGACGCCACATGGCACGTTTGACCATGATGATAGGGAGCCCTCAATGAGCACCCACTGCTGGCGGTTATGGAGGACAGCAGCAAGCCATTTTTGAGCCCACCCACAATACCACAACAATCCATTTTAAGAAGTTTCGGTGGATGACAGATTCAAAGCCTTTCTTGAAGTCAAAGTAAACAATATCAGTAGGAAGTCCTAGGTCCACGGCACTTGTCCAACGTTAAAGGACTAGTAACAGTTGGTGCATTGCAGACTTATTAGGGAGAAAACCAAACTGATCGTGATGGATTACCGAATGTTCCCCCAAGAAACTAACCAGAGTATCGCGGATTATGGATTCCATGACTTTACATGCAACACAAGATAAAGCGATCGGCCTATAATTCACTGGATCAGATAGGGAACCCTTCTTAAAAACTGGAATTACATTTGCCTTGCTCCACGAGTCAGGCATCCTACTCTGAGCAAAGGAAATCTTAAAGAGTTTAGAGAGGGGGTACCAGATTTCTATTGAAATGGTTTTAAGAAGAAAAGCCGATAGGCCATCTGGCCCGCAGGATATTGTAAATATTTGAGTCATATTGTAAATTTTTCGTAATTTCTTCATAGTTGTTATTTATTGATATTAATATTGTGTCATCTGCAAAAAGAAAAATGTTGCTTTTTTCTATATTTTCATCAATATCATTAGTGTAAATTAAGAATAATAATGGTCCTAGTAAAGAACCTTGTGGTACTCCATTTTTAACAATTTCAGTTGAGCTATATGTATATTTTATTTGTACTATTCTTTTCCTGTTGCCTAGATAATTTTTAATAATGTTGTATATTTTCCCTCTAAGTCCTAATTTACAACATTTAAATAGTAATATTTTATGATCAAACATATCAAATGCCTTCTGTAGGTAAACTAGTACAATTCCAACGTATTCACCTTCATTCAAACCTGTAGTGATTAGATCGTTAAGTTCCAATAGTAATTCAGTTGTATTTTTATTTTTGGTATAACCAAATTGTGATGAAGTTAGTAAGTTCCATGTATCCAAAAAATTCGTATTTTATTTGCGAAAAATTTTTCTATTATTTTATCTATTATTGATAATAGTGCTATAGGTCGATAATTATTTAGATCTTGTTTGTCTCCTTTTTTGTATATTGATCGTACGATTTGTATTTTTAGTGTTTTCTTTTTTAATAATAGCATTTATTAGTTTGCATATTGCAATTGCTGTATTTTCTTTCGAGTTTTTTATATGTTCAGTCTGTATTTTATCAAACCCCGTAGCTTTCGTATTTTTTAGTTCCATTATTATATTTTTTATTACACTCTCATTTTTATTACACTCTCATTGTTTTCTTCACTTGTTTCACGTTCTTTTCTTTTTCTTTTTTAAAGTTTCTATAGTAAGTACTATTTTTATAGATTTCATGTTCTGTTTTATTATTCATTTTTTGTATTTCTGGTACTTGTTTATTACAGTTTTTATTAAAATTATTTCCTATATTAGCAATGTTTTGTCCTTTAAAATTTTGCATTTTTCATTACCCGTTTCTTTACTTTTATTTGTATTAAACAATTCCTTTACAACATCCCATACTGTTTTTTATTCTTTTGTAAATTTCCCAATTTTTCTTGAAAGAATTTGTCCTTACATTCTTTAATTTGTTTGCATATTATTTTTTCAGACTTTTATATTCACTAATCATCGTATTGCCTGGTGTTTTCATCTTTTTAATATTCTCCCACATTTTGTTTTTAGTTTCTAATTTTGTTATTAATTCGTTTGTAATTCCTTTCTTTTCTTTTTTTTTATCTACTTTTTTATTAGATCTTTTCGTTCCTTTTTTTTTTTTAATTTTTAGAATATACATTATTTATTTTTGTTAGAATTTCTTCGTAAATGGCCGCTGGTTCTTCTATTTTATCTAAGCATTCCCGATCTATTTGATTTAGTTCTGTTATTATTTTTACATTGTCGAATTTCGAGTATTTTTCTTCTTTTTTTTCTGTGATTTTTTCTTTGTTTCTTGATTGTCTTTCCCACATCCATCCTATTGTCATATGGTCTGCAATTTTCTCGGTTAGTACTCCTCCGTTTAATTCAATTTCGTTACTTTAAAAAAAATATATGGTCAATACAAGATTGTTGCAAATGATTTATTCCATTTTTAAATACTATTCCTTCCCGTGTTGGTGAATTAATTTTACTTTCAAACCCCAATGAAGTTAAAGTATTTTCATAATAGTCTATTGCTGTCTGTACAAATTTCTCTTCACATTCATTATCTTTTAAAAGTATATTGATCTTATGTCACATATGATCATTTGATATTTCCAAGTTTCTATGTTGTTACTACATTTTATCCAGTTTTTTAGTTTTTTTTACAAACTCCTTCTTATTTGATGATGGTTTTCTGTATCTAAATGAATCATTAGATAACAGAAGTTAAGACTACGCCAGATATGTGACGTAATTATTCCTTACTGCACGAAGTGATGAAAAAATAATCAAAATTGGAAGCCCTGGTGGCCCTTTAGGTGCGATGCATTAGTAATTCTGTCCTTAATGTTTATATAGGAATTTCCTACAGTGCCAAACTGTCATAAACCTGAGCTGTCAGCTAAAATGGGAGAGCAAGAAAAAGGCGTACTTAAGGTTGAGGAAGTATTTTGGCTTAAAGGGTCTGACCAGAATTGTGCCTACTATCAAAAATTACCCCTGACCAAAGGAACCAAGCAGGGGGTCGAAGAAGACCAGCCGGGTGGCTGGCCCGAAGGCTGACTGAGCTTGCATTCTGGCTCCGTTGCTTAAACACGTTTTGGTTACCCCTGACAACCGCGAAATAAAAAAGGTAGTATGGGTAATGGAAAGTTCTAGAAGGTTCGAGAAGCAGGAACCGGAGATAACAAGGCATGAATATCACCACCTACGTAAGTTAGACACGTACGACTTAACTGGCCATTGGCCCTAGCAAACCATGCCATGGAGTTTCTTGATGCGCGTACAAGCAGACACAGTACAGAAAGTAGTGCTGGTGTGTCCACAACAACGCGTAAAAAGGGGAGAGAATGACCAACCAACTCGACCTGTTGACAAATCCCTCTATTGACTAACCAGTTTCGTAGTAGCTTGATGGCGGAAAAGTTGATTCCACGCTATCTCCACCGCACTGCATATTCGCAATGGATTATGGGTAACCTCTCCTACATGTACACGTGTAACTTGACGCGCATTCAAGCTGACACAGAAAAGAAAGCAGCGCTGGTGTGACCACGATTATGCGTGAAAAGGGGCGAGAATTACTGACCGACTTGACCTATTTACAAATCTCTACTGAATACCCATTTACGTAGTAGCTGGAGGGCATAAAACCCCGTCCTGCCACGTGGCTCACGCGAAAAATTTGGGCCTACGCTAACTCCAACGCGCTGCCGATTCACATTGGATTATGGGTAAGCGATAGGGGAGAAACCAGTTTTCTTTTCTGCGTCCGCGTCTACGCGCGTCAAGTTATGCGTGTACGTGTACGAGGGGTAAGCGGTAAAGGAGAAACCAGTTGACTTTTCTGCGTTCGCGTCTACTCGCATCAAGTTACGCGTGTACATGTACGAGGGGTAAGCGGTAGAGGAGAAACCAGTTGTCTTTTCTGCGTTCGTGTCTACGCGCATCAAGTTATGCGTGTACATGTACAAGGGGTAAGCGGTAGAGGAGAAACCAGTTGTCTTTTCTGCGTTGACGTCTACGCGCATTAAGTTACGCGTGTACATGTACGAGGGGTAAGCGGTAAAGAAGAAACCAGTTGTCTTTTCTGCGTTTGCGTCTACGCGCATCAAGTTACGCGTGTACATGTACGAGGGGTAAGCGGTAAAGGAGAAACCAGTTGTCTTTTCTGCGTTCGCGTCTATGCGCATCAAGTTACGCGTGTCCATGTACGAGGGGTAAGCGGTAGAGGAGAAACCAGTTGTCTTTTCTGCGTTCGCGTCTACACGCATCAAGTTACGTGTGTACATGTACAAGGGGTTTAGTCATTTCCACCTGCCGTCAAACGCGGAAATACGGCTCACCGGCACACTGATGGCATTGACGGCTTTCAGTGGCCCTTCCTCCAGCCGGTTGTGGACTAATAATTCATTGTCGACATACGAATGCCTCCAAACGACGTGGTGGTGAATTAAAGTGCCGTGACCATTAGGCTTTACACTTACAACCTTCTCATGGTTAGGCCTTCTACACAGAAATGCCAATTCTATCCACTCCTATATAAGAATGAACACCATCTACAGATATAATAGGCAGCTGCGGCCGAGTGCACTGGCCTTGCCATTTCGTCGTACAATCAAGTACCCCACCCTTTAGTGCCATCTGTTGACGGGATTCGCCTTCAAACTCGGGTTGGGACACTTTTCCAACGTCTTCGAACAAATGACGCCACTTACCAAACCTGCCATGTCGCCGTCTATTAACGGCCTTGAACTACAAGTTTGGGTTATAACACTTTTTCCAAAGTTTTCGAAGAGATGGCGCCACTTACCAGACCTACCGCACTGCTTTTTTGATCATATTTTGGCGATTGTTGTGGTACCAAAGCGGCAACAAAGTTTTAGCCGCGTGAAATGTGCCATTGTCGGCGTTTGAGCTAAAAAAAACAAAAAACCTATACGTGTCTACTAAACCAGACAACTTTAAACCAAACGACGATTGGTTCTAAATTTCGGGACTCGAAATTGGCAGCCTGATACGATGGAAAGGCGCATTTCCTAAATGTTCACTTCCAGAAAGGAGTTGAATTGTTTTTAAGTGGATTGTTGCCTGCAACAATTTCGCCATGCACGGTACCGAAGTGAATTGTTTCAAAGGACTAACTTAAACTAAATTTTATTTGGATTGCTGAATTTCTAAGCGATAGGGCTTTTTTTAGCCTTCAGTCAAACATACGCATGCGACTTTTCCGGGGCTGCACCTAAGGGGAAATGTCACGGAGCGGCGTTTTCGGGGGGTGGGGGAGAGGGGACCAGGTAAAGTGTATGTGGGGGGCAATGCGCGGAACCGAAGTGAATTGTTTCTTAGGATTAACTTAAACAAGGGATTAATTACTAACTGAAAGCTGGATTTCTCAGTGATAGGATATTTTTTAGCCTTCAAACACACGCCAGCTACTTTTCTGGGGCTGCACCAAAGGGGAAATGGAGGAATTTTCGGGGAGGGGGAGGCGCAAGTGTGTATGGGGGACTCATATGCGTACCCGGGAGGGGGCAGGAGTGTGGGGGTTAAAGTAACTGTGGGGGGAGGGCAAACGTGGGAGCCATTCACATGTTCAATTTTCGGTTTGATAAATTTAAAACCAAAGACCAAACACCTGGGGTGCCAGAGGGAGGCAGAAAGATATTCAGAACCCACACTATGGGAGTGCAGGAACGGGATCCAACGGTGTGTGGCAGGGGAAGGGGAGCAGGGATAGGCTGGTGGTGGGCAGGGGGGGGGGGTGCGCAGCATGCGCACGGACACAACTAGTCTACTAATATGATACCCAATCTCAGGACCCTGCACAAGGAGCAGGAGCAGCCTGCAGCAGCCCAACAATTCAAAGTAACGGCTACAATCGCGGCTACAATTTAAAATAACGTTTGTTTCATTCTTCCTGCGCATGCCATGTCATTGCTACCGTGCGTAACAATTCTTGGTGCATTTCTTGCGCATGCTATGTCATTGCTACCATGCCTAACAATTCTTGGTGCATTTCGTGCGCATGCTATGTCATTTTTTATTTATTTATTTATTTATCTCACTTACAGGAGTCTAACAGCCCACACGCTATGCACTCCTACGCTAAACTTAAACTACTTAACCTATGACATGAATACACTTAATACCTAAATGCCTAGGTATTTGACCCTACTCCGGAAAACGCCCGGTTGCTGTACAGAAACCCAAGAGAGCCCGGAAGTTGACCCGCGGTCTCCCGACCATCTGAACACCCAGGACCCCTATAAGATTCCTACCCAGCCCAACGCGCCGGAACTGTGCCCACCGTCTGCACTCTAGTAGAAAATGTGACACTGACTCCTCAGCCTCACCGCAGTCACACATTGGGGACAGCCTCCACCCTAGCCGAAACATATGCCCATTGAGGAGAGCATGGCCCGTACGTAGACGCGACATGAGCCCGGCATCTCTCCTGGAGAGAAGCCCTAGAGCAGTTGGTGCGGAAACCGTAGGATGAATGGCGTGTAGGTGCCTACCCTTCTCGCCGCTGTCCCATTCCACCTGCCACTCCGCAACAGATAGAGACTGTAGAACCGGCCGGAGGTCTCTATGGGACAGGGCAAACTGCACAGGGCCCCCATCCCCCACCCTGGCGAGGGCATCAGCCATCTCGTTGCCAGGGATCCCGCGGTGCCCGCGGACCCATTGGATCCTGACAATACACCCCTCACGTTTTGCCCGTAAAAGCTTAGAACCAATTTCCAATGCCAGCGGGTGATGCACGTCCAAAAGCCGGAAGGAACGCTGGAGGAACTGGATACCCGCTGCGGAGTCGGAAAAGACCACAAAGCGGGGAACTCGAAGGTCCAAACCAACATCCAGCGCAACTGCAAGCGCCACTAGCTCCCCGACAAAACTTGAGGGCACACACTGGAGCTGCCGAGCGAAGCAAAGCTTAAAGTCATCCACAAACACACCAATGCCACCAGACCAGGTATTCAGGCAAATGGAGGCGTCGCAAAAGATGCGAACCTCTCCTGACATGCCCCTGTCCCCATTCCCGTCCCCCAGGCTGCACATATCTGCCAGCTCCCCGCACCACTCCCAGGGACGCACCGGACGCACAAGGACTGGGAGGCGGAAACGACCAAGACAGTCCCCACGAAGCAACGTGGCACCGTGACCCAGGGAACCCAAGCGACGCCTGACCAGTGGGCGCACCACACCGTAATCGAGGATGATCCTGGCAATGGGGTCCGAGCCCCCCCTAGCCACAGCACGGAGGCACAGAGACACCAGAAGTTCCTTAGCCCTGACCCGCACTGGCTGCTCCCCGGCCTCCACCAGCAGTGCTGGGACTGGGGTGGACGGCAGACAACCTGTAACAGATCGGAGACAAGTATTAAGCGCCACCTGCACCCGCTCCAATGCCCCCTTCGATGAGACCAGGAACGGCAGGTGAAAGTCTACAGCAGACCTCACATAAACCCTGTAAAAGGAAGACAGGATCGCCCTCCTAGCGGTCAATCGATTGGAGGAGAGAGCCAGCAGCGTCCTGTGCCGCAACTCCACTTTCTCCCGGACCACAGTGGCCTCTTCCACCCACGACAGCTGACTGTCAAGGCGGACACCGAGGTAACGTACAGACCGGGACGATGTCACCAGGACCGACCCCATGCGCAGGGTCACCGGAACAAACGGGGCCCTGGAAAAGACCATGACCTCAGACTTGTTCAACGACAAAGACAGACCCCTGGCTCCCAGAAGGGCCCGCCCTCTGGCCACACTGTCTTCTAAGGCTACCAGGAGGGTGGGTAGCGTAGACCCCACCACCCACACGGCAACGTCATCGGCGTAGGCCACCACATTAGTGGTGAGGGCGAGCTCCACCAAGACCTCGTTAATGGCAACCGCAAAGAGCAGCGGGCTCAAGCAGCTCCCCTGCGGCAGGCCACGGTCAGTGGTACGGACACCGGACCAGTGCCCGTCCACCCTTGTGGCATAGCTCCTACCCCGCATGAGACCAAGGATGGCACCGACCAGCTTGGCACTAGTACCCATGCCCCAAAGAGACGCCTCAACCCAGTCAAGATCCACCGTGTCGTAGGCGGCTTTGATGTCCAAGAATGCCGCAACAACAACATCACCCCTCGCCCAGGCTTCCCTGACGCTAGACTCCAATAAAAGGATAGCATCCTGGGCACTCCTGTGCCTACGGAAGCCGAACTGTCTGTCGAAAAGCCAGTTGCCACCCTCCAAATGGGACTCCAGCCGTCTGCCCAGCATGCGCTCATACGTCTTTCGTACGCACGACAGCAGGGCAATTGGCCGGTAACTCACCACAGAGGAGCGTGGCTTTCCCCTACCGAGAACCGGCGTTAGGATCGAAAACAACCAGGCAGGTGGCACCGGGGCCCCATCAAACCTGGACTGCAAGAACAGAAGGAGGTCACGGCGGGCCGCTGGGCCCAAGCCCAACAGCTGCTGGTACGAAATCCCGTCAATCCCCGTGGCACCCCCACACCTGCAAGATCCAAGGGCCGCGACCAGCTCCGAACCCAGTAGAGGGCTGTCCTGAGGAGCGGGCCGCACCTCCCCCAAACCAAGGAGCGGTGGGAATACAGGCCTCGGGCCCCGCGGGGACCCATAGACCAAGGAGAAATTCCTGTTGAATTCTTCCGCCATCTGTGCACCCCTAAGTACTGCTCCGGACGTGTCAAAAACCCAGCAGACAGTAACCTTCCTATCCAAAGGACGCAACAACTCCCACACCTTGGAAGGTTGAGTACCCTGGGAGATACTTTCGCAAAGTCGCCTCCCATACTGAAGCTTCTCCCTCCGGAGAATGTACCGAGACTCATCGGAAACCCCGCAAAAGAAGAACCATGTGAAATCCGATGGCTTCCTAGAGTGCTGGCGCCACGCCGCCCGCCTGTCCCTTACTGCACACGTGCACGCCTGAGTCCACCACCTAGGCTTGCCCCGACCGGGGGGACAGGCACGCACTCTACCCCTGGAGGCCCTTCTTTTCTCCCCCCACATGGCCACCCAAGGGGCAAAGTCCCCCAGCAGCACCCCAGGGGCTACCGGTTTATTGCCGAGTTTCATAACAATGAAAACGAAAAAAGAGTGGTGATCACTTCAATTAAGCCCAAATCAAACGTCTGCTCACCTTGTCTCCAAACAAGAGCAAAACAAAGCATTTTAAAACAATATCTGCTGATCCTATTCAAGGGCGTCTCAATATTGTTTACTGGACAATGTTATGCCGTTCCGGACGTCAACAATGGCTGTATCCAAGGAATTCGTGACTTTCATTGACGGCAAAAGTGGATTTATGCAAGTGATTCTTGCAGTCCAAATATCAATTGTATGAAAAAAGTGTGGAGAATACAAACTTAAAGTTGAAGCTGTAACCAGATGTCAAATGCAAATTCTAATCCAGCCACGGGACAGAGAACGACAAAATGAAAGAATACGAATGCTAAACATTTGCATAAACTTTCTCGCCTTCTTCGAACGGGATGGCGGTGCACGTGAACCTCAAGATAATGAGTTTAGTGCGTGCCACGTTCGTGCAAGCCAAGCTCCCAGTTAAATTTAGTGCGGTATAATCAATACAGCTATATTCATAAGAAACCAAATGTACGAAATAAAGCTACAACTCCACAGCAAATATAGGAAACACAAAAACCATGCCACCGTTAGATATTTTTGTGCTATTGGCTGCTTATATTTTGTATTAAAACCTCCTCTCAAACATAAATTAGATTACAAACAAAAACGTCAAGTGTGCCGTAAAAAAGGGGGATATATGATTGAATTTTCACTTGTTAAAATGAACACGGATAAAAACTTATGATTTTTAATTGAAATAATAAAATGCACAATTGAGAAAATTCCATCTGTTTAGGTGCTGTTGTGCTTTGCGTTTTGAATATATGATTGGTAAAGCATAACAGCACCTAAACAGATGGGATTTTCTCAATTGTACATTTTAGTATTTTAATTAAAAATCAATAATTTTTATCCGTGTTCATTTTAACAAGTGAAAATTCAATCATATATCGCCCTTTTTTACGGAACACTTGACGTTTTTGTTTGTAATCCGTGTACCTTTTTTTACGGCTATGGCGTTGCGCTACAAAGGTTTACGCATGCAGTCGATTGTTGCTGGCCACTTTGAAACAATTCAACTCATCTCTGAAAGCCTGCATCTGCGAAATAATACGCAATTCTATCGTTTTTAGCTGCCAATTTCGAGGCCGAAATTCCCAAGGCAGCTTAGTTTGGTTTACAAATATATGCGTTTAGCTGAAACACTGATTCTTTCATGGTAATTTTATTTGAGGCCATGACCCACAGTCGTACGCCCCATCTAAATCCACTGATTCTTTCAAAGGATCAAAAGGTTTAAGCGAGCGTTAACCGCACCCGGTCATCTGCCCGACGAAGCCCTAAGGCCCTATGTCTGCAACACCCGGAATGGATTCACAGGAGGTCACCCACCCAAGTACCAATCGGGGCCAATGCTGCTTAACTTCGGTGATTCTTTCATTCTTTCCACAAAATTTATTTGAGGCCGTGGCCCACAGCCGTACGCCCCAACTGCTATACTCTACCAAACACTACAAAACGACCACAAAGCTCTATGTGTACACTAAAGCAACCATTCTTTAATTTTACCTTTCAACAATCCACTTTTTAGCAAAGACATAACACGTGCACGAAGAATGAATGTGGAGTGGTGGTTCCGTAAATACAATGGTTAAAACAATGTAAAACAATCAAAATGATCGTTTAGGGTCCCGTAACTCCGGAATGGATGGACCAATCGAAAAAGTGGTCCCTGTAAGGTTGAAGCCCAGGAAAATTTCTGGCTCAGATCATGTTTCAGATTTTAGGTACGTGCAGTAGTTTTTTCTGAAACCGTGTCAGCCAAGAAGAAGAACAACAACAACAACAACAAGTGAACAGTTTTCAAATTTACGTGTGGCTTCCTACGTTTACTCTTGCACGGAATTGCATAAAAGTTGGTGTAAAGTTAGGAAAAGTTGCTATCTACTATCTGGTCAAGTTTGGTCGAAATATATTGAATAGAAACGGAGAAATTAATAGTTTCAGTTTTGATGGAGAGAGGACTTCAATCATATATATGAGATGAGATAGTGCTGTTCCATGCACAATGTGTTATGACCAACAGTCAAGAGCGTACAGACTATTTGACAATGAAAACATTCTAGTATTGTTAATAGAAACGTGACACTTCAAGACATAGGGCCTTAGGGCTTCGGGCAGATGACCAGGAGTGGTTAACGCTCGTTAAATCCTTTGAACCCTTTGACATTTCAAGAGCACATTCTTGGAGTTACTAAGGTTTGAACAATGAAGTTCAAATAGTCTGGACGCTCTTTGACTGTTGGTCATAACACAACATTGTGCATGGAACGCACTAGCATCCAATTTATGTCTGAGAAGAGGTTTTAATCCAAAACATACGCGGTCAATGGCACGAAAATATTTAACGGTGGCATGGTTTTTGTGTTTTCCCCATATGGCTTAAGATTTGGTTCCAAAGATCGGGGGTATACTTACCGCTAAGCTATACTGACATGGTTTAGTGTCACTATGTCGGTGTCATAAATTATGCAAGAAATAACACTTCGGCCTTTGGTTTCCAAGGTCGTGGATTCAGTTCCCCGCCCAAACAGTCGGCATTTAAGTCCAAAAGGCAACGTAAATAGGTTTGCATCCGTATTTATTTAACACTGCTCTAGCCCATTTGGATTTCCGTCCACTTTAATTCACAGTTGTCCCTCTGTCTCAGAAGCAGTGGTAACAGAATAAACTGACTTGGAGCAGGGGGAGGGAGGACACCAAGATTTTGGTTTGGTGTGAAGTCGAATTGGTAGTTCACTACCTAGTACAACAGAAGCACAACGATTACTACAAATTCACCACCCCCCGCCCCTCCTTACGAATTCCTACTGTAAATATGCAACCCAATTAGGTTTGAACTAGGTTATGAACATAGCGGCAAGCTATCTTGGATTTGGGGTTTTTTTTACCTAGTTTTCCTTTGCGTACAAATTTGGGTAAAAAAAGTCTTTCACTAATGACAAACCGTAAAACTTGTCTTTATTTCTGGGTTTGAAGTTTAGTGAAACTACGTGTTGAGGGAAATGAGAGAAAGGTCCTAGTTCGATTTTGCGTGTGAGCAGAAATTAAGAGGAAGTGCTCGAAAATA
>JAHWFP010234953.1:0-11152 GCA_023313725.1 Lithobius niger
CCACTACTAATATGGTCTAATCCTGCACAAACAAGAGCAGCTTGTCAGATATAGGTATAATGAAGCGTGTTGCAGGGAAGCAGACTTGGCTTATTTTTCGAAGCCTCTCACTACCCAGCAGCAGCTCTTAAAATTTCCATAATAAAAAATACGTTAGAAAATATAACTATTTTTAAATTGAGAAACCAAAAGAAGGCAGCAGAGGTTCTTTTTTTTATTATTCTAAGAAAACCTGTTTTATTTTCCTGAAACTAGGTGGCCCAATTACATTCATTGTTCCTGACTGTTTCTGCCTTCGTTAACCAGCTGAAAGCTGTAAGGGAAGAATTTAAATTGCCTGTTCTGATAATCCTGGAAGGATGGGAAGGGGGAGGTGGTGAATGGTAACCAACTAGCTCATTGGCTTTATGGCCTACGTTGGGCATTGAATATGCCAAATTTACAGCCATAGTTACAGCGTACACCAAATTTTATAAAAGTGTTTAGGAAAGATGGTTAACATCATAAAAAAAGGCATGCCTTCCTAAGGTCAGATCAGAAATTTCAGTGTCATAAACTGTTTCAGCTTCCAGAATCGGCTTGGAACGTTTACAACACTCGTTTAACCAACCCCTCACCCCCTCCCGACCCAAGTTAGAATAGCCGTAAAGTGTACTCTCATTTTATTTTTTTAATGCAAAAAATACATAAATAAACATGAACAGAAGAAACAGTACAGTACATTAATCCCCCCCCCTCCACTTACCTAGCTAATCAACTGATGTAATGTGTTATGCAGCTTTTGAGGCAAAACGTCTCCAAAAAATAAGTGGCCCCTGGCCACTAACTTCCCAACAGACCTCTACACATACCAGTCTGCTTCTGGCTGCTGTGATATAATATTGCAGTGTTTACACTGGACATTTCGTGCTCACGCAACTACGAAAACATTCTTCAAAAGCAGTGATATGTTTTTTACAGCTTTGAGCAACATTCATTGAGTGTAGACATTATTAACCTATACCATCCTTTAAATGAAAATTTAATTTTTTTAAATTTAATTTAACAAGACTTATACGTATTTGCAATTTCGAACGCAATTCGATTTGGCATATCACAAAGTTTTTCCTCATGTTGGTGCACCGTGCTGCATAAAAGTTAGTGGAGCTAATGAATTTGGTCATAAACACGCAAGATGGTGTATGAGGACCCAATAAAGGGTGAGCCTTGCAGGCATAGAGACACAGACTAGAATTAATCCAAGACTTAAATACTCGAACCTTAAATAATTAGAGTCTAATAGGGTGATGTCTGAGTAACCAAGCATTTTTGGATACGTGTTGTATAGGACTTTTTGACATGTATTTACCCCCTCATTATGCCATGGAAGTTTGTCGGTTTTAGTCTGAAACACCCTGTATATTAATTGCAGCACGCCAGTATAATAGGAACATTGGTAGCAATGAATGCCCAATAAAACTTTGTATATTTTGTCCATTATATGGCCGAGTAAATCGCTCATCCTCTAAACGCATTCTAGTTTTCTTGAAGATCTGAACACTTAAAAAATTCATTTACTCTCCAAGCCTATGATCCTTCTACCAAAAAACAAAAGCTTGAATCAGCAATCACATTTCGATGACCGCACTTGGACAGAAAGAACTAAAGCTGACATGAACAAATGACTTCACATTGTCCACATTTATATTATAGGTAATATGACGATACAGTTTACGTACGGCGTTTCTATATCGCATTCCACTACTACTTTCATTTTTCTGTGACTAAAGTTGCAATTTTTGAACTGCATGTATTGATTTGCAACAAGACTCTGGAAACATAACTGTAGAACGTTTCTAGGCATAAGTACAACTAATTACATTGGAAACTCAATAAAATAAATGCGCCAAATAATGTGCTTCATAATGTTTGCGATGACTGGTACCAGCAGCTGTTGTCAGATATGTATCCCAAGTGCAAGAACAGTATATTCTAAATGAGACTCGTGAAATGTGTTTGACACAAATTATCGTCGACCAGCTTTGCGATTCCGTATATGGGGGAGGGGATCAGCTGTACGTTCAAAATAATTCTGTGTTCATCTGATTGACAGCTGATCAGATTGACTGCTCGTAATTTATAAGACATTTCTGAAATTGACCTATTGCTGCGTTCTCACATGAATGAATTACCCACACTAGCACTGTCTATTGTTAGTATCTCCATGAATTAAAATAGTAAAGCACAACCAATGCCTAAAGTGTTGCACAGTTTAAAACCGTGAAGGACTTGATGTCACAAGTATTGAAAGGTACAGACTGAAAAGAAAATATCTCCGAAGGTTTCAGTTGAAGTTGCCAAAATTGTTTAAAATGCTCCCCTTCATGTTAATAAATACTTGGCGAAGTTAACTCAAAGAGTTGCCAAGCTGTTACGTATTCTAATTGGCGTTTACATCATATACATCAATTGCGGGCACACATTACGGTTGCAAAAACAAACCGAACATTAAAGTGAAACTATTTCAATATGTAATATTCAACGATTTTCTGGTGGACTGTGCCGGTAGGATCTCAACTGTAATACTGTATTTACTTCTACATGTATTCCATTGTCAGCAAATGTGTACCAGACGCAGTCAAACCAATAATAAAGGAAATAGTGCTAAATACTAACATTATTACCTTATATGGTTGATAACAAACCACAATAGTGGGCTCCTTTTCAATAACTTCAATAAATTTGATATCCAAAAGCTTTATAACAGGATTGCTCATGTAATAAAAGGTTCTGTTTAGAATTGCAGCTATCAAAAATGACGTGCAAATACAATTGGAAGTTAGTTTCCATAACGATAGAAGATTTATGCATTTCGGTACTCGTTGCTTCTGTTGATTCTCAAATCTTCGGATCCATCTTCTGTAGTGTTTAGAGACGATTGTGAAGAGGGGGTCGTTGGGTTTGAAAAACACTGGTTGTATTGGCTTTTGACAAAGTATTTACTTACAGTGTGTAACATGTGAAATAAGGATAAAAGCGAAATTCCGATGTACAGACTGGAATTCCCTCCAATATCACTAAACAAATTTTCGTAATTGTATGACAAACTTTCTTTTACAAATGCATCATATGAATCTTGGAATCGCAGTACGTATACTGACTGGTTTTCATATGACGCAGAATAAATTGCTTGGTAGTCAAAGATTCGATGCTGACATTTTGGACGGCATCCGCAAGGCTTCTTGTAATCATTCCCAATTAAATAATTCCGAGTGGCAGTAAAAAGTCGCCAAGTTTCTTTGTTGGCTGTTAAACATGTAGTCAGGTTAATTTCAGGAGGATAATACGGATATCTGCAATAAAAATCGGAAACACATATTACAATGATTACCACCAAAAAACTGACACTCTCTCCTTTGTATTCCTTAATATTTTACTTTAACTACTTATATAAATCATATTTCATTCTTCATGCTAATAGCTCAAGGTATAATACTTTGAAAACTTGAAACCTCATGATATGAATCACTTGCTCATCCTCTAAAGCCGAGATGATGAAAAGCTAGCTCTAAAAACCTATTTAGAACAATTTCTAAATGCTTTATATACTACAAGTGCTGCTGTAATAGCTGGTGCAATAAATACTTTTCAAACCACTCAGGCCAGGCATATATTTGACACCAGCCATCATTTGAGACCTGACCAGTAGGGGCAAAATGTGATATGGCAGGAACAGACAGACACACCCCAAAAAACACGCTTTCCGCGTGTGGGATTTGTGCATAAATGGACCTTTAAAAAAAATCACTTCCTGAGCGAGATTTTTTTTCAATCTGGAGGAGGGCAGAAAATGCCCGCTTCCCGCGCGCGGGTTTTCGTCGATCTGGAGAAGTGTGGAAAAGTTCTTGTTGCCACTTTTTTCCGTTTTTTGTCGATCTGGAATAGGGGGGAAGTGCCCGCTTCCCGTGCGCAGGTTTTCATCGATCTGGAGGTGGGTGCGAACGTCCTTTTTGCTGGCTTTTTTTTCGTTTCTAGAGGAGGGGGAAAGTGTCCGCTTCCCGTGTGTGGGTTTTCGTCGATGTGGAGGAGGGTAGGAAAGCGCAATTTGCTGCCTCCTGCCACATGTAGCCTTAAAAAATAAAATCTCTTCCCGCGCGCGGGTTTTCGTCGATCTGAAGGAGGGTGGAAAAGAGTTTTTTGCCAGTTTTTTCCTTTTTTATTGACCTAGGAGGGGGGAAAGTGCCCGCTTCCCACGCGCGAGTTTTCGTCGATCTGGAGGAGGGTGGGAGAGCGCAATTTACTGCCTCCTGCCACATGTAGCCTAAAAAAAAATCGCTTCCTGCGCGCGGGAATTTCGCATAAATAGACCCTCAAAAAACAATCGCCTCCCGCCTGCAGGAGTTGGGAAAGTGCAATTTGGTGACTTTTTTTCATTTTCGTCAATCTGGAGGAGGATGGGAAAGGCCTGCCACATGCACCCTCAAAAAAAAATTGCTTCCCACGCGTCGGGTATCGTCGATCTGGAGGAAGGTGGAAAAGTGCCTTTTTTCATTTTCCGTCGATCTGGAGGAAGGTGGAAAAGTGCTTTTTTTAAATTTTCCGTCGATCTGGAGGACGATGCAATTTGCTGCGAGTGCACTCTAAAAAAACCTCTTCCCGCGAGTGGGATTTCGTCACTCTGGAGGGAGAGCGTTCGCATCACGAGAACGCTTCGAATGCACCCAAACGTAATAATGACAAATTAACAACAACCGGGGGGGGGGGGGGCATCACAAAAAAGGGCCCTCAATTCGAGGGAGTTCCTGCAAATGTGCCGTGGGCTCACGAGGGTTCTCTCGGATGGTGATAATGATGAATTAACGACATTATTTGGGGGTTTCAAATCAGGGGGGGATCAAATTGGGGAAGGGGGGATCGTGCAAATTGCTCTTTGAGCCTTCGCATTGTGATAACTTTAAAATACACTAGAGGGCTTTATAGTGTGATAATGACGAGTTAGCAACATTTTGGGGGTTTGAAAACTGGAGAAAGGGAGGTGTGAATAACGGATTAACAACATTCGAGGGTCTCGTTCCAAATTAGGTCCCTACTAGGGCTCCACATGGGCAGGTTTTTTTTTTTATTTACATGTGGTTTCCCTTCCTGTGAAGACCTAGCTCCACATGGTGTTCAAGCTCATTAAATTCCGCTCCGCGCTTGTTTTTCCGCTAATCTTTCTTTCTTTTCGTCCTCCATCTCGTTTTGTTGACGTTTCCTTTTAGCCACAGCATTTTTTGCTAATCTCTCTTTTCTCTGTGCCTCAGTTTCTCCGACTCGAGCTTTGCTCTTACTAGCTGCATCTTTCTCCAATCTCTCTTCTCTCTGGGATTCAGTATCTATGGGTCAAGCTTCGCTCACAGAGGCGGCTTTTTTCTGTAATCTTTCTTTTTCAGATCTGGGCAGAACCATGCCCATCTTTCCCGTTCCAACTCTCTTTTCCATTTTGCGCATCTCATCCCAGACGGAAGGATCCTCCAATCTCGTCCGCCTGCTCTTCAATAAAGAGAGTCTCCGAGCTGCTTCCCTTTCTCTTCCAACTTCTCCTCGTTCACATTTTCCTCTTCCTGCATTTTGAGCGCTAAACTCTCCTTTACCCCTTCCTCCTCGTCGCTTATCACGTCGACATCCGAGTCGAAATCGTCATCATACTCTTTCCACGCACCCGAGTCATAGTGGCCGATAGCTAGAGTGTCTTCACCATTTTCCAAGATGAACCTCTCGTCATCGTACAGGGAGAGGAAGCATTTCAGAACTCGCACCGTACGCAACTCGTGTATGGCACTGGAGATTATTGCCCAAGTACCCTTTTGCGCCAGTGTCGTCGATATCAAGGCAGATTTGTAATTGTCGAAGGACAGGTTCTTCTTGACGAACGATCTCTGGATTTCTTTGGCCTTTTTAACGGTCTCTTTTCTCCAGGTTTTGATCGCGTACATCTTCGCTCACAGTCCGACTAACTCTTGGATGGGTACGCCGCCCATCTCGTCTTTCATCTTTTCCCCCGGACCTGCTTGTTCGACTCTGAGAAAAAAGGGTGGTCTGGGAGTAGTTGCTCGTATCGAAACGTTCTCGGTTCAGGAGCATGTCCTCGAAGACATCTTCAGTTTCGATACGGTAGCAAAGGCTATCAGTGTCGGTGAAGAGGAGCTTAGCTCCGTCTCTGTACTTTGGCCGAATAAACTTGTAATGGAACTCATACATCACGAGTTTATACAGTTCCAAAATAGAGAATCCCGAGTAAGTGGGGAGATCGCACCACACGCTACGAATGCGCCGGTTGATCTGTATTAGGTTTTCGTTCAAGATCTTGAAGGGCATGTGGTTGGACGTGCAATTCAACCTTCTCTTATCATCGGTGCACAGCTTGACGTCGAGCCGATTTTGTTTGTTTTAGATGGTCTTGCCGAAAACCGAGTTATTCAGGAGTTTAAAGTAGTCCTTCTCGAACGGCGCGGTTGACGCTTGCCTTTTCTTGGTGTTGAAATCGATGTACTCCCACATCCATGGTTTCAGGTTGAAGGCGAGAACTCTTCGGATGTCGTGGAGATTAACCCGTGCCGGCGGTAAAATTACAGGTTCCAGTAGTAGACAATGTACTTCTTCTTGTGCAGAAGATTCGGAACGAGCTTAGTGTTGGCCGAAGATTTAATAGTATGCTTCAAGGCTTTTGCCAAAGTTCTCGAATAAGGGGACAAGAATTCCTCCCTAATGTCAATCTTCTCCGGAGTGAGGGGGTAATCATTGTGCTCATCGTAAAGCTCTCTGGGATACTCGAGATCAACTTCCAGGATGTATCCGACGTCCGCCTTTTCCGGCATGGTGTCCACATTGAAGGTACTGATTTCTTTCCTCATTACATAACGGAAGCTGTCATAAGGTAGATGGGCGCACATGATGAAGCCATAAAGGTTGTTCATGTCCAAGTCTACTATGTAGGTGGAGGGTTCGCAAGGGTCGAATTTGGGGAGGTACTTGTTGTTGGCTCTCGCGAACCTCTTTCCACGAAGAAATCGCCACCTCAAACACCGGAAGTTATCAGGTTGCGCTTCTCGTCGTGCGTGAATAGTTCCAACTTCTATTTCACTATTTTCAGCAGAGATGCCCAGCTAAATCCCAGAGTGGAGACGTTGTAGCAGGGATCCAACTTGTTGTTTTTCAGGCAAAGTTTCATAAAATCTTAGAACATGTCTGCGAGCAGGAAAACATCCATCATTTGGTAGATCTCGTGGTACGGACCAAATTTCTTTGTTTTCATCTTGAGCCAGAGGTTGAGCGCCTGAATGTACTCTTTGACAGACAATCATGCTTCTCGCGGATTGCTATCGAAGTTGTGATGCTGCCAAGCATAAACAGAAGTATTGGGCAAATTTAGACTTCGTGCTTAGTCCCTAATACGAATAACAGGCTGATTATGCTCCCGAAGTGCCAACTAAGGGGGGCATCACGGTGTAACCCGTGGAGTTTAGCCGCCGTAGCTGGTACGGCCCCACCGCATGTTACACAAATAAAACAGTCAGAGGTACATCTACGCCGTGGATCGGGCTAACACTATCTCCATAAACAGAGTCAAAATGAATAGGCACCAAGGTTGGGGACTGGAATTTCCTCCTTAGGTTTTATTGGCCTCTAGCATTTAATATTGTGAAAAGTCGGTTTGGGGGCAGGAACATTTCGGGAGCCAACACACAAAGTTTATGTACATTTCATCGACAGGCTCGGGAGTTTAATATTGGCAATGTTTATCACATGGAAAAGTTGCATGAAAAGTAGGAAATAGAACAGATACACTTACAGATGGGTTGGCCAAACCTTCCAAAGGGATCCGGATTCCAAAATGACAACAATTTCGACACGGAAAAATTGGAAAGGGTGAATACATGAATACATCATTTTCGTCAACCAGACATCTTCAAAACAACTCCCATTACAAATGGGGTAGGCGAATACCTGAATACACTTTACTCAAGACATGAGCAAACTTGAGCACAACAGGACTTTTCCCCAAGGGACCAAGAAGGAGAAGAGAGTAAACAAAAAACAGTTAAACAATAATCCATCACAATGATTTCTTAGCAGCTAGTATAATTGTATAAGGGAACAATGAGAAGGGAACAATATGAATAAAACGTCTCAGGGCTTAAATTTGATGTAAGGCAACAAAGGGCCAAAGGGCAACAGCCCCACGCACAAGTGGAAAAGGACACTGCCTGACACTCTTCACCGTCTAACTGATCGTCCTTCATCTGAGAGAAGAACGACAATCATCTCAATGGTAGTTCTTTCTTGTCGAAAATGGACATGTCTAGCACATGCTCGTAAGGGTAGACACCCTTTTGCATCAGGTGATTCAGAACATCCTATAGAGTGGTGGCATCCTGAAACCAAGCAGATTTTTGGCCAGAGTCCAAGACCACTTCGAGGATGTGGAAGCCGACATTGCTTTTCCTACGGTTCACCACGAGAGTGCCAAACGAAGCTTGCAAGAAACTCAGACAGGCCATGAATCGAAGACTTACACCCTTCCTTTTAATAGTCATGTTCTGAAACCTTTCCGCATTTCGGCTCTTGACTTCCACTTGTCCCTTTAACTTGTGCACAGCGGATAACAGGAGGTGCATGTTGTAGCCTTCCAGGTTGTGGAAAATGACGGGTATGGTTCTCCGTTCTCAAATGCCCAAGTTGCATTTCGAATGAGCGGCTCCCCCGTATTTACTGCTGACATGCTATTGTCCCTCACCATTTGCTTGCTTACATTCTTGGGGTTTTTACAGTCGAAGGGCTTTTCGCAGTAATGGCAGACTTTGGTGTGAGTGTAGCTGTGTTCATCGGCTCGGGTGAGTTTGAGCGGTTTCACGTCTTCTAACAGCGTAAAGTAATCTTGGGCTTCTTCCTGCATGCGTTCGTAAAACACGTCGACGGCATCTTCTCCTAAGTAATATTGTTGATTAACAATCTTCCCGTTCTGCCCCACAATGACGTAACCGAAGCTGCAGGGAGCGTGCTGATGGATTTTTGTCGTCGAACTCGTCGAAGGTTCGGGTTGAGCAGTCTGCACGGGGCGAAGGATACACTCGGAATCGGCGTAGACGATTCGTGGGAAGGGGTTCTTACTATTAAAATGCCGAAAGTTGAGAAAGTTTTCTCCGGGTGAATTGAATTTAAGTGCTTGCGCGGGGTGGATTTTCACGCATGCTTTCCAGTGAGTCGAGAGCATCCATTCCTTTCCAAACCCGGTGAAACAGTTCTGGCGATAGAACTTACCGTAACTACCCGTGCCTCGGAATCGTAAAAATCCTGCGATATTTCTAATGGCGCAGTAATGGGTGTTCACCGTTCCAGAGTCTTCCTCATATTTACCGCCCAGCAGGAGAAGATCGATGGGCTGACCGTTTAAATTTTTAGAGACACAAATCGGGTACAACTTTTACACATCGTGAAAACCAATAACGTTGATGGAGAGATTGTTCGCCTTTTCGAATTTGCCAATTTCACCGAGCTTCATCGGCTTCATCATGCTGGTGTCGAGCATGTCTTCGAACTAGAGATAATCGTGTGGGTCTTCGCTGGTCAGTTGTAAACGCGCGACCAGTACAGAGTACAAAAAGCATTTCTCGTCGTTCAAGTTTAGGACGTTAACCACGGCATAGGACTTGCCGAGCGGAGCGCCTTAGGGAGCGGATTGTAGGACGTTGCCTGCAGCGGTTTGTACTTTGCAGCCCTGATGATGAGGTTGTTCAGTCGTGAAATAACCCAACCACTTCCACGCTTGGCGAAAGCGTCGATACAACTTTGAATTTTATCAAATGCCTCGTCCAAGAGAGCGGGAATATTGTTCGGGTTATATATTTCAGTGTATCGGGACCAGAATCCTGCCTGAATTACGGTCGTCTCCCTCACGAATTTGACCCCCAAGTAGATTTTGGTCTTGCAGTTGACCATCTGGTTTAGGCAAACCAGTGGAAGCGACTGCAAACCCAGACGAACTGACAGTAGAAACTGCAGCGGATCGATGAGTCCTAATTCTTCCGGCAGGGGCATCTCGTATTGGTGGTGGCAGAACCCCTGCATTTGGGACAGATGAATGCAATACCTCAAATGTATGGGCAAGTTGTCGACGAAACACTCACATTCTTCTCTCAGAATAGACGAGTGCTCCTACCGAAGGTGATTGCGTAGTTGATGTTGAGAAATATATATTTCTGCGCAGTAAACGCAAGTGAACTACTTTTTAGTATCCATTCTGAAATTATAAAATATTTATTCTTTTTTATTAATAGAGAAGAAACAATTTGAGGAAAGGAAGAAAAAAATTTGAGGAAGGGCAGGGAAAAAAATGTTTTTAAATGTTTATTATATTAAAATATTTTTACAGGGAAAAAACGGAAGGACATATTTATTTAATATTGCTAAGGTTGTCCGTCCAGCTGTTGTACTTGGAGCCATAGCCCTTTCATTTAACAAAGTAAAGCATTTTCCCATCTTTTCCTTTTTTCTTACGCAATACTTGTTCTACTAAAAACAAATTGGGAACTAGAGTTTTTTGAAGTTCCAGTTTGTAAGAATCAACGAGCACCCATTCACCCGACTCGTTATTTAAAAGATAAGTAACCTTCTCGGTTTTTTGCACTTTACGAATCGTGAAAACTTCGTTAGTAAAACTTTGCAAGTACCCCTTATCGAACATTTTCTTAACTTTACAAATCCTGACTTTATTTCCTACGGCAAATTTGGGTTTGTTCAACAACCGTTTAGCATTAGTTCGTTTCAGCAACGGTTCGTAACGTTTGGTTACTTCCCTCGGTTTAAGTTTTATGATAGAATGAACCGTGTCATTGTATTTGGAAACTAGCTCGTCGATATGTGCATCCACTCGTAGTCCCCTGCCTGGTGAATCTTTTCCACATTCTAGTTTTCAGCGTTCTGTTGAAACGTTCTACCACGCTCGCTTTCTTCTCAGAGTACGTAGAGTACATGTTGATGTTATGACGCTGAAGTAGGGCCTTGAAGTCTTTATTGTAGAATTCACTACCTAAATCGACTTGTAAAATTTTTGGGGGCGTTGCTCCTTTGAGTATTTTCTCGAAAGCTTCGGTAACGTCTTTGATGGATGAAGATTTAAGGGAAATGGCCAAGC
>JAHWFP010234960.1:0-13491 GCA_023313725.1 Lithobius niger
CATAGTCGTCGCTGTTCGTTACTTCAATAATGAAGGGTTCGACTCGGAAGGGTTCGAGATGATCAGTGCCCCAATAATCGTTCTCAAGCGTTACAACGTGGTTAAAGCATTTCTGCTAGTCACCAGAGGTTACATGGGCTACTGTAGTAGTTGTTAATGTTTTGGTATCTGCAATTTTACATTTTGTGTGGGATGCTCTTACGTCTTTTACTTGGGCCCAAATTCAGCTCGCAGCGGTACGGGAATTTTTTTTCGAGCCACGAAATAATTTATGTCTTATTGCTGCTGCTTGTTGCTGCCTTGTCGAGTCGAACTGAATGACACGTAACGTTGTCCATCACGATCTGACTGAGGTTGTGACTGAGGTTGGCGCTAATGACCAAGCTGTCGACGCGCCATTAAGCCTCATTCCCCCCCCCCACCATCACGATCACCAAATTGGCTGGAATATTGGGTAGTAGTTTTCCAGTTTTCAAAACACTTGCCGTTTATTTCTTCGTGGTAATTCCCAGTCTTAGTTTTCTAGTGAAAAGAAGTTGAGCACTATTTACAAATCCTTTTTGTTAGAGCCAGCATGCAATAATATCAAACGTCGATCTTTTCCCGGTGGTATGAGGCGGCCATGTTACTCTTTTTTCCTTGCCGTGCCACTGCATCTGTCGGCTGTGATGTTCGTTGGCATCTCGTCCAAGTAAACATATCTCGTCCAAGTAAACAAACGGTGGTTGTGGTTACGCAATTAACTTACCGAATACCTATAGCGTAGAGCAACATTTTCTGGACTTTCGATATAAGTCAAAATCATAGCTGTAAAGAGCTAGCAAGCTTGGCAATTTGTCTGCGCGCTTCAGCTTTCAATGTGCTTGGCCGTGGCGGCGTCGTCTGCGGCGTTAGGCCTAATCGCACTTTTGGCCAGAGTTGAGTATCGGCATTTCCTTTGCTACTGACAAGGCACGCTTACCGTTCTCTTGAGATTTTCCAGTGGCAAAGCTGGTCTCTTAAATTTGTTGTTTCAGCATCCGTGTTGTGTCCTGAGCCTCCATGTGTTTAAAAACATTGCAAACAATCTCCCTAGCCGGCGAAGTCGGAGGTTTTCCACGTCAGGAAAGTGATGAAGCGAGAGATAAGGTCGCCATGTTGGTTCGTCTGCTCGAAGAGAAATTTTTACCAGGCGTGATCAATCCATTATCCAAAAATCCGCCAACCAGAATCTAAAATAGTATAGATGAGTTGGAGGCAGATCAACATAACATTCTGGTAGAGAGGCACTTATGTTTGTAGTGAGCTTTGAATTGTCCCAGTTTAATTTACACATTTTAACATTATTTATAGATGGATGCTGAATTATACTTATCCCAGTTCCATGGAAAGAATCAGCAGCTGTTGTAGAAGATGGATTATGACCGATATTATCGATTGCAGCTGTGGTAAAGATGTCATTCTCGAGGCTCGGGGGAGGGGGGGAGGGCACACAACACCATCTTCACAGTACATATTACTTACACATTGTATTGGTTAGAGTTGCCTCGATTTCTTGTACCCTTTTATATGATACACTCAAACCTAACTTGCAGAAAGTTTCAATCAAACGTTTCTGCCTCGTGTATGAATGCAGCATGAGTGCAATGTATACTGGTAAAGGTGTCTCTCTCTCACTAGGATGCCAAGTTTGCTGAACGTGACTTTCTTGGACGTTTGATGGCATTAAATTGAAGTAGCTGAGAGATTCTCAGGGCTGCTGAAGGAATATTCAGTTCTTCATTAGCATCAGCTCCATTACCATCGGTGCATCCTCTTCAAGAACCATTCTAACGAACATTACAGTTGTTTTAGATACACATTTGGCAGCAGAGAAGTCCCCATTAAATGACTGTTTTAGACCGACTGCTACTTCGCACACGAGTTACGTAACGGACATAACACTGTTTGTGGTATTTAGCTTCAAGAGCAACAAAATCAGTAGATATGAATTTAGAAAGCAGTTTCTTATCTTCAAGTTCAACAACATATGAATGTATTTTTGGCCCTATCCCTAATGTAGCTACATACACTAACTTTTCAAAACCATTGTTTCCTTCACAAAACAGGCATGTGTTTTTAAGATCTACAGCTTCAAATGATGATCTTAGTTTCTTTGCCTCCTGGTGATTTGACTCCTGCGTATATGCACGTAGTTCACATTCCATTCCACGACACTCGGTCGCGTCAGAACTGCCACCAGTTTTGTTTCGAAGGCGTATCAATTTTTGAGTGTTGAAACGTAATCTGCACGTTTTATGGTATTTTGCTTTCTTACTTGTCATTGTAGACAATACTTCGTTTCTCTCCTTGAAATTTTGATGCTTTAGATGGGATGACACAGCATCAACTTGGGCAAACTGAAGAAGGTTTTTTGTCAGTGATTCATATCCTTGTTCTGTTGGACACACTAAAGATTCGTTCTTCTTCTCCTGGCAAAGCATGCATCTTGACCAATCAACTTCTGGTTGATTAAACTAATCACTTCCACGAGCTCCACCTGTCGTTTCTTAGTTTTCTGTACATCAGTAGTAAAATCCATTATTTCCATTTAAGAACCCAGTGAATAAGCTTCTCTTCAAACAAATACAGAGCATCTCAAACACGTCTGCACTTGTCAATAAAAAAAACAATATGTCCCCATCCACTCGAGTGGTCAGCAAGCATCACTGGCCCAAGGTCACAGAAAGTTTAGGCTTTGAAGGTGGGGCCCTCACATTCGCCCGCCACCCCCACCAGAGCCTTTCTGCATGCCTTCTCTTCAGTCAAATACAGAGCTGCTCTCAAACATGTCTATACTTGTCAACCCCGCTTGAACGGTCAACAAGCAGCACTGGCTGCAGGGCACAAGAGATAAAGCCCAACAATGAAAAACAAAACATATGTGAGCACATTCACAATTTAGGAACTTTCTGGGTCACCAGTTTGTTATTACTTCCAGAAATTTTTTTTTTGTGTGTTGTATTCATCGAGATTTTTCATGCAAGTCCAAAAACGACCATGGTAAAAACAAGTACCGTATGTAATACTGAATTCTCCCCCCCCCCCCTCCCAACTACTGCATAACTTTTTGTTTCTGGTCCACCACAGTGGGTTCTTACTACTGGATATTTTTTTTTAGGGTTGTGCACAACGAGATCTTTCATTTGAGTCCAAACACGACTATGCTGTGTCAAAGTATGCGATTTTGACTTCGCCCCCTGATATTGTGCAATTTTAGCAATTTTCCATCCCGCCAGTGGGCTATTACTTCCGGAAATAATTTTTTATATGTTCTGCACATCGAAACCTTTCATTTGAACCCAAACACGAGTATTTTCTGATAATATTTAATTTTAGTTCATAATATACTTCCCAAAACGTAATGGGGGGCCCCCGTAGTGGTTGCATGACATGTCTTCCGTGATTTTTTTGAAGTAAGACATGGGATCTGCCTTCACACCAAGTTTTACGCTGGTAGCCGGAAATGCACGGTTTTCAGTTTTATTGCACTAAGACACTGCACTATTTTGTTTCAAAAGGGAACACCTAAAAGATCAAACCGTCCCCATCGTAATTCACATTAGAAAAGGGATGAATGCTCCATGAAGTTCTATGCTTCTGCAAATCTAATTGACCCACTGGCCTTTGTTTACATTAAGTTTTAATGAAAACGGCAATAAGATAGCTGGTTTTTAGGAAGGGACCGTAAACCCTTACATTATGGTAGTTAAAGTCCTAAATTGCTTAACTCACCATAATTTACTTTCAAAGCTAAAGATTTAATTTAAGTTTAAACTATAAATGTTGAATTCAGAGTCCAAAAGATAAACTTTTAAAGTAAACTAAGTTACGTACGAACCACTACATTTGCCCGGCATGGCAACAATCGGACCGTGACATCTCCACTCCCGACCATCGTAGCTACCTCTAGCTTTGAGATTCCTGAGCTGTGCTAAAGCCTAAGACCTGCTGGGGGTTTTTATGCTAGCAGGGAGGATCCAGCGAGACCAAGTGCGGACGTCGAGGATAGCTGCGCCCTCCTGATTGGCTGAGGGCCGAGAGAATAATGGAAAGTGGGAGGAGCTGACGGTTTTAACAACGGATTGTTTGGAGCAGCTTTGAAGGATACAAGGCTTGTTAAAGAAAGTGCAATTTGAGTTTTAATTCGAATAATAAAGTGAAAAGCCTTTTAAACTTTAATTAATTGAAGGAATGCTCAGTTTAACTGCATGATTAATAGAAGGATAAGCTAGTTACGATTGATATTGGGATGGTAGCTACGGTCGGAGTTTTGGTTGGAGATTTAAAGTAAATAAACACATAATAAAACTGGGTCCGGTAAAATAACACTAAAACGCACGAAGAGCTGGTAGGGTTCATGGCAAGAAATTAGGTTTACTAAAGTGCATTTGTGCACAAAATAAAAGATTAAATATACCAGCTTAGTAATAAATAATGCTATAACGCTTTTAGGTTAGTTTTAAACTGTTTTTAGAAGCAGACAAGTGAAATTGATGGTCGGACATATTTCATAAATAATAAAGTAGTCACTCGAATCACAAATAAAAACTATCGTTCTAAGTCTGTATCCTTACATATAGTTGTCGACGCGTGGCAGCGCCTCCTATTGCACAACTAAACTAGTGTCTTTGGCTTTTATGCCTAAAAGAAATTCAATGAATAAAATACAAAATGTACATATCTTTGGATAACGGCGACCGGAAGTTACATTCGCTGCGGCACAGTTTGGACGATTTTTCTAACTGCTGCAGTTTTTTTTATTGAAGATGAAATTCGATGATCTGTTCCCGTGGAATTGAAGAGGATGTGTCGGCCTATTAAGGGCTGAAGAAAATGGCCGAATTGGTTCGTTATCCAGGGAGATATTCAAGGTTGAATAGCAAGGTCTTTTTGGTGCTGGTGTGCCAAGAAAAACAAAGTCTTCGTCGTGAACCGAATATTTTCTGCCCTCAGGTTTTTGATGACTGGTGTCAAGGTGGCCTCACCAAGGGTGTCTGATACGAAACCTTGTTACATGACGTTTAGAACAAACTGCAACCCCCTCTATAAATTACTAAGTAAGGTGACGACAGAGTTGTCGATTTCTAAGACGAACTACTACTTTAGCTTCTTTTGTACTATGGCATTGCCAGTATTATTGATTGCTGTGTGGTCCAGCCCTGTATTGTCTTGAGCGCTAACAGCTGTTTAGTCATCCTATGTAGTCTTGCCGGGATCATTAGCTTCAACCTGAATTTCTGTGTTGTGATGAACTGGATGGAATCTCTATGACACCTGCGATCATCGTGTGATGTATTAACTACATTGCTGGGAGAGACATCGTCATCGTGTGATACACAGCCCAGATTATTGTGAGGGGCCTCTCCATTACTCTGCATTGTATTGCCTGAGTTACTAGGAGGGGCTCCAATAATGACTGGTGATATGTTGTCTCCAGGAGGAACATAAGCATAATCCTGTGATACAGTGCGCGGTAGTGCGGATATTAACATACGCGTCAGAATTCTCCTGCAGTGTATTGCCGAGTTGCTATAACACTCTGTAACGTGCTGCCTGTATTACTATGATGGTCACAAATATAATCAAGTGATGTAGTTCTTGGATTACTAGGAGAGGCATCAATATTGACTTGTGAGGTATATTGTTAAATGCTAGGGTTGTCATTGTTACCTTGCGATGTATTCCCAGGAGTGCTCCAAAAGACACTGGTGTTTACCACTGATGATCTAGCAGTAGGGCTGCAATCAGACGCATCAACGGTTGTTACTCGCAATTCTGAGTTATAAATGTTGTTTGGCATTGGTATCAGTCTGAAATTGATGCCCGAGTGAAGTAATTTTTTCCTGATTTTTTAGTGTTTTACCGTAGGAAAAGCTTTTCTCCTCACCTTCTTGCCAAATTCGGTGTCTTTAATTGGTCCACACTGATCTTCTATTACATTGTGTGCTGATTTACTCAGTACCTTGCTGCCATTCTGGCACATAAACTTCACCAGGGATACACCATATTGGAAAAGTCTACGTGTCCAATATGACGTCTCCATGGTGAACTTTCTGTAGTGTTGGATCCTGTGTTTTTTAATGCCTTCATTTTCAAAGGTAGAACAAGTTTTTAATCTTCGAAAAATTAGGTGTTTCAATTTCGTATAATGCGTAGCGCTCCATGTACTTCTATATAATGCTTCAAGAAGCCACTTCAGAATACCTGTGGTCTGACTATACGTTATCCATAAACGCACACCATACTTTGCACCGCATCTGTAGTCCGCAGTCTTGGGATGTCCTTTATAAGGGGCTATGCTTCACAACACTCACCCACAAGTAGTTGTTATTTAGAAGGTAATTCGTCAGGTAGCACCAGCAGCTTCAGTGCTTGCGTCAGTTGCTTTCACAAACACATTACACATTGAAGCATCTATAATCTTCATCATTACAGTCACAATTTCCTCTACTTAAATTTCCTCTACTGTGAGGGAGGCTTTTCGCCTGCGTCAACATCTGGTTCAAGTTTTCTTTGACTTGGAGAAGGCTTATGATACGACCTGGCGTTATAGGATTCTCCGTAATCTCTATGACTGTGGCTTGAGGGGACGGATGCCACTGTTCCTTTCATCTTACCTCTCCGGCCGTTCTTTTCGCGTTCGTGTCGGGGCGACTCTTTCCCGCCCGTGAGGAGGTTGTGTTGGCCCGTTTACGCATTGGTCACACCCGACTTATTCACTGTTTCCTTTTGCGGGGGTTGAACCTCCTGAATGTTATTGGTATCGGCGGCCACTTAAGGTCCGGCACTTCCTTGTTGATTGTCGCCATCTTGATGGTGTTCGTAGTCGTTTCCATCTTCCGCATGACATTGCGCGTCAATTGGGCAATAAGTCTGTCCTCCTGTCCGGTGTTTTTCAATTTTTGCAGGAGGTACAGATGTATGACAAGATTTAGATTAGGGGTTTGAATAACATCTCTGTAATGTGTGGTGCAGTGGCAACCCGGACCACTGCACTGTGACCGAGGTTGGCACTAATGACCAAGCTGTCGACGCGCCATTACAACCCCCCCCCCCCCCCCGTTTGCTTTGGGGAATGGTGTGCCTCAAGGGGGCGTTCTTAGTGTCATCTTGTTTGCTACTGGCATCAACCCCATTGCGCAGCAAGCTGCTGTTCCCCAGTCTTTGTTTGTCGATGTCTTCGGCCTGCACTTTAGGGCAGTTCGCATGTAGACCTGTGAGCGGCAGCTACAGCTGGCAATTAACAAGGTCCAGACCTGGGCAGTCAGTAATGGTTTTTCCGGTTTTCTCCGGACAAGACTGTGTGCGTTCACTTTTGCCGCCAACGAACACTGCACCCAGATCCTTGCCTGTACTTGGGGCAGGCACAGATTCCTGTTGTCCCACAGGCACGTTTCCTGGGTCTGGTGTTCGATTCCAGGTAATCTTGGCTTCCACACTTACGCCAACTTAAAGACAAGGCTTTGCAGGCACTTAACATCTTGCGGGTTCTGTCGGGCACTTCATGGGGTGCCGATCTACCGAGCCCTTGTCCGCAGCAAACTTGATTATGCGTGCATGGTGTATGGTTCGGCTAGTGACTCGACTCTCCAGATGTTGGACACTGTGCATCACAGTGGCCTGCGTGTGGCGACTGGGGCATTTCGAACTTCTCCAGTGGTCAGCCTCTATGCTGAGGCCTCGGAGCCACCTTTGGCCATTCGTCGGCGACAGCTTGCCATTCAGTACGCGGTGCGTTTGCGTGCTGTGCAATCCAGTCCTGCTTGGTCCATGGTTTTTGGGCCAGACTTGCGTGTCGGTAGACGCAGGGTGGGTAAGGGTGATTTCCACGATAGGCTCCAGCAGTCCTGTCAGGAGATAGCCTTTGAAATGCCCTGTGTCTTGAGGCTTGGATGCCGGTGTCCCCTTGGCTTGTCCCAAGTGGCATTTTCATTTTCGCTGTGGCGTCCCTCCCGAAGAGTTCCACTCTACCAGCAAGGTACTTGCAGGAGTTCCGGCGGCTGTGTTCCCAGTTCACCGGTTATCAGCGGCTGTTTACTGATGGGTCGAAGTCGGACGTTGGCGTGGCGTGTGCTTGTGCATGTAAGGGAGTAACGGTTGCCTATCGCCTTCCATCAGGCTATTCTGTGTTTTCTGCAGAGCTTTTGGCTCTTGGTTTGGCGGTGGAATGGATCCTTGACCTTCAGGGCACCCATTTCATTGTCTTTAGCGATTCCATGAGTGCCTTGGAGTCCTTTGCGAATTACAATCCTCGGAACCCCTTGACACAACATGTCCAAGCTTTGCTTTCCCGCTTGCCTGGCCAGCGGAAAACCGTGCTTTTCTGCTGGATCCCGGGCCACGTTGGGATTGGTGGAAATGAGCAAGCTGATTCTGCAGCGAAAGGGGCCTTTTCTGGGCCTCTCGAAAGGGATCTCAGCCTTGTTCCCTCAGACGCCTTTCCAGCTCTTCGTCTGAGGTTACACACTTTTTGGCAAACCTTGTGGGACAGACAGGACGGTAATAAGTTACGAGCTATTAAAGGCACTGTCGAGGAATGGCACACGGCGTGTCGCCGCAGTCGCCGTGAGGAGATAGTGTTGGCCCGTTTGCGCATTGGTCACTCCTGACTTACTCACTGTTTCCCTTTGCGGGGGGTTGATCCTCCTGAATGCTATTGGTGTCGACGGCCACTTACGGTCCGGCACTTCCTTGTTGATTGTCACCATCTTGATGGTGTTCGTCGTCGTTTCCATCTTCCGCATGACATTGCGCGTCAATTGGGCCATAAGTCTGTCCTCCTGTCCGGTGTTTTTCAATTTTTGCAGGAGGTACAGATGTATGACGAGATTTAGATTGGGGGTTTGAATAATATCTCTGTAATGTGTGGTGCAGTGGCAACCCGGACCACTGCACTGTGACCGAGGTTGGCGCTAATGACCAAGCTGCCGATGCGCTATTAAGCCTCATCTCCCTCCCCCCCACCTACTGCTGCTTATGAATGCTTGTTTCAGGTGATATACTGGTGCATCACACGTTATTACCATGCTTCTTCTACTATTGCTTCAACTTGATTGCTGTGCTCAACTTGCTCAAGATTGCTGTGCTCTTTCCTCCTCTCTCATCATCATCATCATCATCATTGCCCCGTTTAATTACTTCTTCCTCCTATCTTCCTGGAGCAGGGCCAGTAAGGATTATGTCAAGGTTTCTTGTAGCAGAGTCTAATACATCCAGTAGAATGCTACTCGATTTCTGCAGCTTTTTTTGCAAGGGTTTAAAAACTGCACAGATGTCATACATTAGCGCTGTTAACCTTAGTTGAATGGAGTCGTCTTCGTTCCAAACTTTCAGAAGCCCTTCTGCTTCGTTTTTGTCCTGTTGTGGGACAGCTTTTTCGAGTTTGATGTCATTCCATATTTTGCGACACGCGTTTAAGTTGTGAAGAACAGCTTTGATAAGATCATGCAGATGCCCTGCAAAGCAAACTTCGTGATGAGCTAGAAACGCAACAATATTTTCTTCATTTGTGACTTCATGCAGAGCTTTCATTCGACATCTCACTGTTCGGAACTATATTGATAGACCCGTTAAGCTTGATCGCCATAGTTTAGCTCTGCAACACTATCTTTTATCTTCTATTGCTAAATATGATCTGTGACAAGTGCACCTGTATTTGCCGATTCGCCATCAGTAGTAATTGGAGTGTTGATTGCCTCCATTATTGGGACAGCCACCAGTTGTACTTGCTGGCCGCTAGGGTCATATCATTGTATAGATGCCTTGTACTACTTCCGTATGTATCTATAAAGAGACGTGTTGCCGGATGCAACATGTGTAATACCGTGTCACTCTACCATGTGTTTAGACTCGCATTCCTTGGGGAAGGGGGTCACACACCCACTGCGAAGTAGCCTAGCTGTTCAGAGTAGGATTAGCTAGTTCCCCCCAAACGTAGCAATGGCGGCTATTAGTAGTGATGGTTTATTATTTTAAACTATAGAAATGAAATTTCGAGTTTAATTTACAAAAAAAAACCTTGGAAAACCGGCGAGCGAATTAATTTTACAAAGGACTTGCCAGTGGTTTTTTGTCAAATTTAATTTGTATGCGGATTATCTCGTATCCAGTGGAGGAAGCAGTAACCAGAATTTCGACCGGCCGGATATTTTCATGGACTGTCCCTCGACTGGTTTGGTATAAGCACGCAGGTATTTTCTGTTTTTGGCGGGTTGAGCTTGATACTCCCTTGCTGAGGACAAAATGTGGAACTTGAAATTTCACTCCGTGAAGACATGACGCAACAGTCGGTTAGGTTTGAAAAACGCAGAGTTGAGGGTAGTAATTGTTCCATATGCCTTTCCGTTGCCAGTAGTAATAATTAATATTTTTATTCTATTGTGTTGGCACCACTTTAGAAGTGTGTGCATGCCAAAACGCTACGAGAGCATTTTGGACCTAACGGGAGGGATAAGCTATAACAAATGAGCCATTTCTTGTGTAAAAAGAAATTTAATGAGAAATTAAGGGTTTAAACCGTAAAAAAAAAACCAGTGAATTGTATAAAGGTACTCTTCTTAGTGAACCAGTTGACAAGTTTTAAAAGGTCAATTGGATGTAAAAAAGTAGCTTAACAATTTAAAAGCTATTGATTGGTACAATAAGTACTAGTAGTGAGTAAAATTTACAGGTTTGAAAAAGCAAATTTACATATGGTAATTAACAGTTAAGTTGAGTTTAGTTTTTGTAATGCATAGGCTACAAGTTAAAGTGATACATAAATTGTTAACGTTCAAAACAATTTATAACATATAAAGTTTACAAATGACAAGTAAACACAAACGTATAGCCTATGTGGAAAAGTTTGCTAATTTGTGTAAAGTGTGTAGTTGTATTCATGCCATCCAATTTGCCGGGCACTCTTTCACGCGTGACATCAAGTCGTGAACTGGGCCTAGTAGATTTAGTAGAACGATTGAAGTGTCATTTAAATGTAGTATTTTAAGGTTTGGATATGAAAACCAAGCCACTTTTAATGTCGTTCATGGTTTACCTTGGTGTGAATCGCCCTTAATCAAGTATTTTTGCAGTTAAAACAAATACAACTTATGTGCTACCACTGTGGAAGGTTTATGGCATCTGCGTAAGAGAGAGTAGTATGGATGTAACATTTATTAACTAATTCTGACAGAATTATTTAAGAGTAACCTTAACCTAGATGGTTACGAAAAAAATGTTGGTTGGTAGCAAACTTAGTAGAGGCTAGAATTATATACAAAAGTGTTTACAACGTGAAAAACTTAAATAATTGTACTAAATTATTAAGTAGTGGTAAATTGTAGCAAATATAAGCATTTAACAAAAATAATAATAATTACACGATAATTTATGCAACCATTACGGGTTTAATAAATACAGACGCAAACCTATTTACGTTGCCGTTTGGACTTAAATGTCAGACTGCCTGAGCGGGGAATCTAACCCACAACCTATGAAATCAAATGCTGGAGTCCTAACCGCTCAGCCATACTGACATGGCCATATAACATTATGGGTTTTTTTTTTACCTGGCTAGTACATAACGATTTGCGTTTAAACAATTTACAAGGCATTAAAACTGTAATTTTGCGTTCCGTTGTTGAACAATTTGTAAGAGATTAAGCAAGTGGCTGCATTTACAAAAGTTATAGTTGATTTAAACGGGTTCAAAGGGAAATTCTAGTGAGAATTTGGAAATTTAAAATTTAAAATAAGTTTTAAATTTGTACTTCTCGCTTATAAATTTATGAGCAACGAAAAAATAGATTTCAAGAGCAACCCGGTAAGGAAATCAGCTAAGGATTTTATTGAAATTTTGACGAAACTCTGGAGTTAAATACAGACGTATTATCGGCAGGGCCGAAGCGACTGGGGGGGATTTTCCTTCCGCCTCTGTTTTGCGGTTGGATTTCTCTTTTAATGGCAGGGGCAACACATCTTCATCACTGCTCCTGCAATATAAGCAAGGGTTTCTGTAGGCCTACACATGCTCGTATCAAATGACCTTTTTGAGGACGGCTTGGAGTTGTAAAATGAAGCTGGGGGTAGTCCTAGTCCTAAACCTCGGCTGAATGTGTTAGTTGGTGACGTGGCTCTTTGACCATCTGTGGTGACTAGTTCGTTTCTTATAGTTTCTTCACAGAAAACGTGACTAGGATCCTCTAAATCGTCCTGCTCCTTCTTTTCAACTTCATTTTTGTATCGTTTCCAAGTGGTATACACGTTATCATGAGGAATATCCTTTCCTTTTGTGTAGGCATCAATAAATGACTGCAGTCGGTCTTGAGACACACTTAAGCTTAAGGCATGGAATGCCAGTTCCACTGGACATTCTTTAACTAATGTTGTAGATGGTGCATTAGTGTGGTCATTAGGAACTGATTCCCCTTCAGTCTCAACAGCAACATCAACTTCTACCAGGGCTGAAGTACTTACATTGTTACTACTAGGCCTACAAATAGGTAGACCTACGTCATCGTTTTCTGTGTGTTCTGGCATTAGGCCAGGGCCATTTTTTTCTTGATGATCCGTAGGCATATCTTCGTCTTGACACTGATTGAGAAGTGTAACCTGCATTTCCTTTATGGGTGCCTGCGGTGTGACATTTGCAGGAATGGCAACGTTTTGGTTATCTTCAATGTCATGTTCTTGGTTTGGATTCTGCATGTCCGCTGATAATCTAACCAGGTCTTTAGGCACAGTTGTTGATTCATGGGGCACTGGAGCAGCTGTGTGCAATAAATTTGGTTTGAAGGCTTGCTTTGGGATAGCTTCAGGGTTGAATGGATGAATCCCGCAAGCACGAAATCCACTGAGCACGTTCTCTGGTTTCATGGCCTGCATCCAGGCCGTAGTAATGACTGACATCACGTTAGAGTGGCCAATAATTATATTAGGGTGATCTCCCATGATGCTTGTGCATTCGGTACTATAGTACGACTTAAAAGGGGAAAAAACTGTTCTGTCAAGTGGCTGGAGCCAGTGAGAACAATGCGTTGGAAGTTCAACTAAAACAATTCTTTCTTTCCTTGCAATTTCAATGAACTCCACAAAACAGTGTGAGTCATGTCCATCCAGTATTAATAATTGTGGTCGCTCAGGTCCTATATTGGGGAGAAACGTTTTTGTAAACCATAGTTCTGCAATACCCTGCTTAGTCCACCCTGTGTTTGAAATGGTAAATTTCGTTTTAGCTGGTGCCCTATGTAGATCATAACCTTGTAAGCAGCGTTGTGTTTTTCCTTTTAGTATCATGTGTGGAGGCATGATGTCACCAGCTGCAATGGTAATTGGTTTCCCTTTTGCACTAGTACGAGCTTGGATGTATTTAGCCCCTTTTCGAGCAAGTACGCTCCGTGGTACATGTTCTAGGCTAATGCCTGTCTCGTCCATGTTCCATATATGCTTAGGACTGAAGTTATCTTGATCCAATACTTCCTTTAAGGCAGAAAA
>JAHWFP010234970.1:0-11082 GCA_023313725.1 Lithobius niger
ACTGTAAATAAGTGTTAGTGTTTGGAGTTTTTATCGCGAGCCTGAGGAAGATAGTCGGCTAGGTTTTTCCATCCACAGCAGAATTGACTATCGAAATTCGCCAAGAATAGTTAATCTTCTTGCCTTTCTAGAATCTTGCGTATTTTTCCTCCGTAAGTAATGAATATATCGTATACATATCAAGTTTATATATATATATATATCACAATTTTCTTAAGCAGATAGGCATTACCTTGTGTCTACTTTCTGAGTACAGACTATTAATGTTAGCAATAAAAATAATTAGGCTCTAGTCAGTGTTATTGATCGACTAGCGAAAAATACTTAAGGAAATTAGGATGCGACAGTTAGTTTATTTATTCATTTTAAGTTATTAACATTTACAAAGTTTTATTTGTTTATTAATTTACTTCCAAAGTAATTATCATCTATACCAATTTTATTTACTTGAAACAACATTGTGGAGCATAATGACAGACAGATTTTGACTATTTATATCTTTGAAGGAAGGGGGATTCCCTAACTTACGGCTTTTTCCCTCACTTTTAGTTTGATTCAGTGTTACCCATTAGACTTGTGCTTTGACAAATTCCCATTTTGCCTATTTTTGGAAAAATGGTTTATATTTAATATAATTATGTGTTGTTGTAAGATTTTGACACATATTACGTAACACCTATTAGCTAATCTATTAGAATTTTAAGAAGCTGAAGATATTGAAACAAAACGTTAATTTGACCTTGGTAAATATATATATATGTTTTATGAGATAAAACTTGACATCAGCAGTACTCATTTACTAGGTTGTCTTTATATTTCGACAGGTTTAACTGCTATGTTTAACCATTTTTCCATCGTAGGCATTTTCACATTACACAGCATGTTGCATCTGTTTGATCAACTTGCGATCTCGACAGAAAAACATGTCCTAATGACATGTTTTATGGGTTCATCAACCTTTCGAAACACATAATGTGTGAGTTTTCAAATTATGCAAAGACGGATATGTCTACGAAACATATGTCAACTTACAACAAGTGATGGATTCAGCTTAATTTATGCCCACACGCTAAAGGTATTTCCTCCATAAACTGAAAGGAATCAACAAATACTGCAAACTGAAACTCAATCAAAGATGTCTACGGGAAACTGAAAGATCTGGAAAATATCCAGAACAGCTTAACTACACCTGGGCAGAAGGTTTTAAAAGCTAAATTTGAGAATTAGATAGTTTCAAGTTGTCATTTGTAGTACATAGACCGTTGTCCCAAGTCTGCATTTCCGGTAGAACATTTGGTTGTCACTACGTACAAATTGGATCAAATGAACATGATAAATAGCCAGTGTGTTTTTATCTCCTTCCGTATGTTTTGTCCAGCATTTAAAACTTTACATGCTGTAATATAGTTTGTGTCCCTAGCACATTTGCCATTCATAGTGACTGTTGGTGTCTGATTGGTCTTTCACATAAGCGTGCTAGCTACCGTCACTACTTTCGAACCATCTGACTAAATTTGACAAGTTAGAAATGGGCAACAGAAAGAACTGTGTTGCAAATAAATTCAGTATTTGTCTTTTGTTTGTTTGTTGGTTTGACGTATGAGGCCATTCAAAAACCACGTGGTCAGCCAGGGGGTGGGGGGGGGTCGGCTTTCGGCCACAAGTAATCACAATGGGGGGAGGGGGTTTCCAAGTAAACCACGTGGCTATGCCGCTATTGCATTGAAGGGAAAGCCCTTATCGCCAATGGATTGGTGATTCATCGTACAAGAGTCTCTACGCATAGCATCTCACTCAGCCTTACATTGTTCTGATAGTGTTTCTATATCGACCTTAACGTCTCGGCCCCAGTCAACCGAATTGAACGTCCAAGATATCGTGGCTTATCGAAGAAATCTTCAACAAAGTAAGACTGAGTTTCCCGCACCCTTACTAAATTCATTTAAATAGTGTGTGGCTGACGTCGAGTGCTTCAATTCAATGCAGTGATGGCCTACGTAATGATGAACATATTCGGTTACAATTTTCTACTTTTCGTCTCAGTTACAAATCTTGAATGAAGTTTAGTCTAGCGGCCACTACGGATCACCAAAAAAACTGGTGAAAATATTTCACGCGATGAATCAAACAGCTGCACTTATTAAAAGCGAAAGTGGAGTATGGGGGTTCTTTGTTGGGTTTCTCATGTCGAACACTATCAATTCACCAAATTAGGCACGGCACAATAACACAAATTTTATAGGAAGTGGTACCTCTTTTTTTTGTAACACACATTAAGGTGTAACTTCTTTTAAGTATGTGGAGGGGGGGGGTGGCTATGAGCCACGTGGTTTTTTTGGGGGGGGGGGGTTCAAGATCTGGCCACAGATGACCACACAGGGGGGAGAGGGGGTTAAAAATGGCTTGAAACGGCCACATGGTTTTTGAATGGCCCCTATGGTCTATTAAGATCTGGTCAACCCAAGTGGGTGCGTTATAGCACAGTGATTAATGTTTCAATACATCACAATAATGACAATATTTTCTCTTATCTCATCTAACCATGCACTCTATGTACGAATTCGTTTCTGCAAAGTTCTTTTTTTTTTAGTTCCGCAGTTCAGATTGCTTTCTGGCTGTACTAGTGACTTTTTCTTTCAGGCACGAATCGGCCCATCTTTCCTTCTTTTTCTTTCCTTCATTTCTGTTGTCAACCCCATTTTTTTTAAACCCCTATCCCCACTTTCCAGCCAAGAAAAAAGTTCAAACTATGAAAATCCACCAAAAATGACGATCTGTAAAATAGAGATGTTTTAAAAAATGACACCAAACCCAAAAATGACTGTCGAATATTAAAGAAGCAAAAGTCTCCGCGACTCGCCCCCAGACTTTGCGTGGGAAGTTTACAGCATTTCCCAGACTACCTAGTAGTGGTTGAAGGGTACATCAGTATCAGGAATATAGGTAAGTTCGTAGTAAAATCCATGGTGCCCCCTGTCTCTCCTCCTAATGGCACAGGCACCCTTTCTCGCCAGTCCGACTCTGGCCGGTACCCAAGGCCAGTTGTCAAACTAGTGTCCACTGTAACTTTTGCGGAAAACGTACGTTAAAAATAACACTGTGCAGGTGTTTACCTAACAAACACGTGTGAAATATATTCCTTGTTCTGTGTATAGTCCAAGCACACGTCAATTCACAAGACCAAGCATTCAAATGAACTGAAACGAGGGAGGCATTTTGTTTCTCGAGCCAAGGTCGATTGGAGTAGTAGCCTCCGACTCCCAAGCCAGTTCTCGCACATACCAGGAAGTTAAAGCCTCTTAGCACTGTTTTGGTAAAATAAGATTTTGGCCATGTTAAATCAACAAGGTTTGGAGCCAGGAGCTGAAACCTACTGCTTCTCTCCCAGACGACCTTGTCCAAACGGTGGAACACAAAGAGAGAGTTACAACACAGACACTCCCACGTCCTGTGGACATGTATGGCCTTTATGTATTTCTGGCCAAACATAATTTAAATAAAAATTCATAACCAAACTTTGTTTTTTTTTAATTATAACGTTTTTTTTTAATTAAGCTTGTCTTCAAGATGATACCAGTATCAAGACTTTAAAAATGGTTTGTGATGGTCTTTAAAACAATAACTGTAGCAAAAAGGTTAGTCGTGCCATTTCAGTTACAGTATACTAAACAGAAACAAAAAAAAAACAATGACAGCAACTCAGTTAGACGCTTGGTACTTAATTTTACTATTTTTACGATTAAAATATCAGAAGATGGTGCAGCAAACGACCGTAGCCAGGCCACAGCATTCACAGTGGCGGCTGTGGGTAAAAAGTTTGGTAACGAGAACTAATTAATATGCAGCACTCAGCTGCGTACTCTGTGCTCTAGTTATTGTTCCCTGAAAACACTAGAACACTTAGCAAGGTTGGGTTTCGCTGTGGGTAAAAAAAATTCTGGCTACGGCCCTGATGCAGCAGTTGGAACAACTACAGCAGTTGTCCATCCTTGCAGTAAAAGATTGGCAACGTTTCTCATTGGCGCCACTAATTCTGATGGAAGCATTGTCTGTCCAAGATGTTTTTTCACACGAGCTGCCTGCAGGGGGGCTTATCTTGGCCATATATCCAGAACTGATATTGTGGAGTGATGGGGAATTCTCCACGTTGGGTGTTCTCCAGTCAAGAATGGAGTTTGTGTGAACTTTCGCAAATGAAGAACCAGTTGCAGCAACAAAATTTGAACTTTGTAAACTATTAATTCACTAGACAGTTGTGTTGACAAAGGTGCTACAGTATAAAGTGGGTGAAACTGGTCACATTTGCCTGGAAAGTCAAAGGGTCTATGGGCAGATGTTAAAGTGATAGATTCACACCAGAACGCTAGTGTGAGTAGATGATTTATTCACCATGCTTTAGATGAATAAAAGATGATGGCTTGGAGTAGCAAGAACAGGAGCCTGCCATTTGCACATTATAGGCACTTATTGAAAGTTATACCATCACTGAGCATTGCACTTGGAACAATGCTTCTTGTGCCTTTTTTATTGTCAAGCACCAACGAGTGGAGCATCTAGTCAGATATCACACCAGTAGGTTCGCAACACTATTCAAACTCTTGTTTATTGTGACAGTTAGGGTGACTGTTAACTGAAAGAGTTCTTTGGAATCAAATCCAATAGTTACACTGGCTAAACTAATACTATGGTGATGGTGAGTAATGACTACGCACAACACTCGCAACAAAACTTTAATAAAAAATGTGTATCAACTTTCATTATTGTGTTACAATAGGGGCTAAAACTAAAACCTAATTCCCTTAATATCTGTTTCCCTCACTCGTTTTAAAACCTGTGTATGATGAACGGACAATGTCACAACAACCACAAAACACACTAGAAACTATTCGAGTTTCTTGGCTGTGTTGATAAGAACATACTCATGCACATATGTCAAGTAGATCACTGTTTTTGAAATACTGTCAGTGAAATCACTAACAAACCTCCATCATTACCAGTAAGGAACACCTACGTAGTAGACGAAACAATACCGTCCAGGTACCATGAAGGACCAGTCCAAAATCGACATTCGGGAAAAGAACAATTGAACCAAACCCCAGAGAAGCAGAATAATAATCGGAGAAGAAACACACGTCCAGCTACATTACAAATGGAGTCATTTGTGAAGGCCCGCAATCTTCAAATATGGTCTGTAAAATCGTGGCTGCACATCTCGTGTATTCTTGCCAGAACCCATTAGATTTCATGCATATCAACATAACGGTAATAAACACAGAGGTAACAGGTTGGAATGAGCGAGAGAGCTCATTGTCTTCGTACAATAATCGATTTGCAAGGATTCCTCATTGCAATTTCAGGGTTCTTACGAAACGAAATGATGCGTTTGAAACAACATTTATTCGTTGGAATCGAGACACTGTGAAGCTGAGAGGTTTCCATGTTGAGGTGTTTATCGAGCGAGAGAAGTGTGCATTTGGCACGCAGGCATGAATGCTTTGTAAAAGACCAATTGTGTGAGGTTGGGTTTGGCATCGAAGCGGTGAGCTTCAGGCAACCTCACAGGTTTGCACTTAACTTGGCATCATGGAGGGGACCAGCATTGCAATCTCAGTTATTTATTGATGCCAGTTTTTTTTTTTTGGGGGGGGGGGCCCTCTTAACTTTGCTCCCAGTATTTGCTCGATAAAGAAGGAACAAGGAGGACTACACAATCACAGACACTGCGCATATATCCTTTAATCCAACACAAACACAGTAGTTCAACATAATCCCCAAAGCTTTCGTTCACTTTCTCAACTGCCAAGGAGGTGTGTATGTTGGGTTTCTCACTGAATTCTTGTAATTTCATCTGCACTACTCCTTAAAAAGGACATACCCTAGCTATTTCCATACATCCTGTGAGGATATAGCATTTGCAACATTTGCATAAGTTTGAATGAAAGTCGCAAAACTGAGTCATCCAGGAAAGCCTACACGGAGGCAGGCAACTACTTTTTGGTTGTTGCTGCGCATTAAGTAGGTCTTTACCCTCGTACAGCTTGAGCAACAGTTACTAACAGTAAACTATTAGCTTCCCTGTTGGGCAGTCTTCTGCATTAGTTTTTCCAGGGAGTTGTATGTTCAGTAACTCCAGCCAACCCACACACATCTTTTCACGTTTGCCACTATGAACCTAGCATTGCATTAATTCTCTGTTTGTATGTTGGTTATAGAGACAACTCATTTTACATTTAAAAGATTCCAATCTCGCAACACAGATACACATTTACGTAATTGTTCGATGGAGTGTTGCATTCCAAGTCCTCCTCCTGCATTAACTCGTTGACAATCCTGTTACCTCCTAATAGTCCAGCTCATCCGGCATTGTATCCGGTACTTGCTCTAATCTACCCTAAAGTTCATCTGCATTATGGACACAAAAAAGAAAACGAAGAAAGTAGTGTAGGCTTATATGGGAAATGTTACCGCAACCTGGTAACATGGTTACCGGGATAGTTAAGAGACTAGAGGGACGGTAAAGAAAAAATTACACATTAAAATAGGTAACTACCGTATGATGTTGGTATATTTTAGATTGATTACTAGAACGCTTTGGGTTGGATACCAGGATGCTTCAGGTTGGTTACCGGGATGCCATGGAACATTGTAAGAGTGCTTCGACCAGAGCACGTCACATACTAGGCAATTCATGAGTTTGCAAGGGCAAGACCAGTCTTTTCATTTTATTTTCCCACCTTTCTTTGCTGCTGGGTGCGAAAAATTCTGACATTGTGGAACTCACGTATTGAATTTTGTTGCTTATTTCTGGTTTGATTAACCAATGAATTTATTCTTCCTACCCCAATTCACCATGATGAAGTGATGACTTTGGAAATGTGGCCTTATAGCTGAGAAGGTTTATTCAACCGTTTCTACAGGCAGTGATGACTGTAACTCCAGCCAGCCGAATGAAGTCACGTGCAAACGATAAGACAACTAATTCAACTGAATAAAATGGTATGATTATCCAATAATTCATTCTTGCTACTCCTGCACAAGTGTCCAATTTTCACTGTTCCTGACTGTACGTAATTAATCTATTTAAATATGGCTTATCTATTCCGGCCATGTCAGTACATTTTAGTGCTAGGGCTTAGGCTTTTGGTCTCAAAAGAGTTGGGTTTAAAACCTGCTAAGGCAGGCGGATATTTAAGTCCAAAAGGCAATGGATGTAGGTTTGTACCTGTATTTATTTATCACTTATCGAGCATTTGGCTGTCCGTCCTGTTTATTCAATATTTCACGCTCAATTGTGTGTTCCTTTCTGTTCACTTGGTGTGTGACGTACAAACAAGTGTCCCTCCAGTGGCGATTTGCTTAGTGTTAAATGCGTGTTAAATACTACCTATGACTGTTTCCTTTTGTCCGTGTTTGTATGAGTTAGCAGTGAGACCAAATACCACGGGTTCAATTCCCTGCTCAGGCAGTCTGACTTTTAAGTCTAAAAGGCAATGGAAATAGGTTTGCATCTGTAGTTGTTTATTAAATATCATATACTAAAATAGTATACATATTTCACTGGCAGGCACAAAAGGAAACAACAATTATGATTGTTCACAATTCTTTTATCAGCCCGCATGAATGGATTTGTATTTGGCCTCGGATAAAGAAACAGATATAGACTGAAGTAGACTTGCTGCCATTCTTAGTTTCCTAGTAGTCACGCTGTTGCTGAAAACTGTGATAGATAGTATTTTGCTGTCATTCAGTGAGAGACTAGCTCTCTCCAGCATCTGCATGTCACATTAAATCATCGCCAACCTCCTTTATGTAAAGCAATCCTGACCCCACTAAATGTTTTTACACATGACAATAAAAGAAATGTAAACCATTTTGAATTCTTTCAATAGAAGCATTTGCGATTCATTAACATGGCAGGTCCAGAATATGCATTAACGAAGCTGAAATGCAAATTTATAAAAATCAATTCCGTTGTAGGTTGGTAAACCTACACCACTTTCAGTAACTTTCGTGTGACGTGCTTTTATTGCCTTCCTTGGACCAATTCTTTGTATCGCCAGTGGTTTGGGGTCTGCCAGGTCATTGCAACAGATGTCAAATACCCTGCACACACCACAGAACTAGTGACCCTGAATGACTATAGAAGCATGTTCTTAGGGAACTTGGCTTGTGTAAATGTTTTCGTTATGTTGCTGCCATAACTACAACAATTTGGGACTGCAGATTTTCAACAAACGAGCAGTTATATGGACTCAATTGAAAGAGAAGCAACACCAATGCGAGCACCAAAACAGCACCAATAAATAAAAACGAAGCCGTTGCAGTGCACACACAAAAGTTCAATGACGTTTCGGAGAAAACATCGTCCGTCATCAGGTTTTCAATTTAAAACTAAAATTAAAAATACTTGGCAATGTACTACCGAGTCAACCCACCAACAAGTGACGCACTTAAAGCACAAAAATTTTAAAACACAAGTCATAAAAACCCCTAATGTCCCCTTAAAAAAAAGCATACAAAAGAGGCGGAGCAAGAAACCCAGTCCTTCCACTTGGTGAACCAAGCTGGAAAGACTTTTTGCATTTGCCATTATAAGAATTTGCATAACATCTTTGGTGGCAAATTCAAGGAATTTCTAGTGAATTTCTCATGAAACTGCAAGACTGATGAGAAACAAAACAAAAAATAAACAAACAAGTTAAGCATGTCTGTCTGTTCTGTCTTTCAAGAACAGCTGTATGTTTGTCTGTTTGTCCGGCTCTTATCTCATGACTTATAACGATAACAGACGACATGTTTAGAAATTGCATTTAGAAAAACCTACAATGTGTAGATATTCTGTTTTTAACTTATATTTTATGTCCGTTTATTTACTGTTAATAAATTGTTGTCAGTGGTTAGGCTTTTGAACTGGCTTTACTGCCAATGGAAAGACATCGTTGGGATAATAAATGATGCATTGGAATGTCAACTCAACAAATAACGTGCAAAACTGAAAATTTGAGAAAACTTGTCTGCAGCAACCTTCTAACGTGTCATTGCATGTCTTACCGACTCAACTGCTGATGTAGCTCTTTATCATCTACCAACCCATTTGTTTATAAACGGAACAGAAAGCCAATTGGGCTCGATAACTGTTAAATAAATACGGATGCAAACCTATTTACGTTGCCTTTTGGACTTAAATGTCAGACTGCCTGGGTGGGGAATCGAACCCACGGCCGCTGAAAGCAAAGGCCGGAGTCCTACCACTCAGCCACACTGCCATGGCCTTTTAGTAGTCCCTAAAGGCCCAATTAATTAACGGTTACGTTCGGTTGATGTAACCGTACCTCAAAAATCCTTTCCAACTGTTTGTGATATTTTCTCTATTTAAACAAAAAAACCTGAATGAATTGATTGAACTTCAGCAGACGATTCCCAGTCATATAACCCATTGACCTTTACTGATTGTTCCCATTTCTATGCGAAACATGGTTCCTAAACATCCTTCAAGATATCACATTAAGTGGCCACTGGGCCACTAGCTGTGATGGCTGTCTTTGATGGCTGAAAATACTAGCTTTTTGGTTCTCTGGAGTAGGGATGTCTTAAACGGTTTCAAACTTCTCTGTTAACGCTTTACCACCTGGAAGGAAAGGAAGCTCCTTGCCTTCTAACAGCCAAAAACCAAGTCCCAATGTGCAACGCGAGCTTTGTGAGGGTACCTTGGAGACTCCGAGCAAAACGGGCAAGCACAGGACAGGGGTTAGTGGACTGGCACAAGAAACATATGGAACTTTAAAAAAAAAAGTGCCTGAAAATTAGTTCATGCATTGAAGGGCTAATGGATGCACTTTTCTATTTGTGACAGTATCTTGAACGGATGACCGAATCCTCGTATTAAATTATTGTACAGGGTGGTCTATAAGTACCACAACGTCAGAAATTTGTGTAAGTCCAATAGAGAAGAAAAAGTCTGGACTTGCCAAATTTTTCAAAGTCCAAAAATGTTTGAAGCCCAACCTTTTATTCTGTCCTTTTGGACTTAAACCTTCTGCCATTGCATATTTTTTATGGGAACACCCTGTACTTTTTCGAAGATTGGTCCTGACACAATGTTATGAGCCAACAAATCCACTCCTTAGACAAGTCGTGGTGTACTCCTGGAGTTTTTAAGTCCCAATAACAGACTGGATTGTTTGTTGGTCCACTTCAATTTACAGGAAAGCTTCTCACCGCCATGACAATCTGCAGGCTGGCTTACCTCCTGCTACTGACGCTCCAGATCTTAAGTGGGTACGCATGGTGGTTACCGCTGCGTTACAGTTAACTTTCACCTGAAAGGCCCAACTAAAGGCACACGTTTCCTTTGGGTAGAGTTGGGAAGAGGGTTCTCCAGTGTACTGGGATTGTCTATTTTGAAAGCTTTTGGCCACCGTCACAATTTGCATTCTGGCTTTCCTATTGCAACCGCCGCCTCCAGATCTTACGCGGGTACGTGCAGTGATTAACTGCTGCATCACAGTTAATTCTCATCAGGCCCTATATTACAGGATACTTCTCCTTTGTCCAGGGGCATTAAGGGGTTCCTCAGTGTTCTGTCGTTGCACTTGGATGAACCCTTCCTAGTACTCCTGCCTCCTCCATGCATTTCAGCTCTTTCCACTGGGATCCTTATTAGGAAAAGAACTTGCGTTCACTGAATTTCCTTGCTTGGCACCTGAATGGAGCACATATTTGCTCTTAGCCCGCCATAAATTGCTATTAGCCCTCCATAAATTATAACCATTTAACCGATAAACAGTTTGTCGTATTCAACCTTACTTCCCTTAAATTCTCTCTGGATCTGGTGACAATGTGCTTAGCTAGATGCTTGCACTGTAGGTTTGGAGAAAGCTGTAACTGAAACCCCAACAGCCATGGTAATCGGAGCAAGAGAGCTCATTTGCCTCCCTCCCACAACTCTAAAACCACCACAGCCTTAAAGGAAAGAGGAAAGCAAACCAAACAGTGAAAATCATACACCCCCGTAGCAGAACCTGCGCGACGATACGAAGGACGCCGTGGACAAATTTTGCTCAAATTCCTGCCGTTTTGTCA